>CAUYSK010052039.1:0-48939 GCA_963575035.1 Avahi laniger | reverse complement strand
ACTACAGCTGAGTTCAGAGACCTGGAGTCACTGCATTGGGGTATAGTAGGTATGACCATTACTCATTGGTTCAGACTATTTTTAGAATTTGTGTTTAAATTTTCATATCTCTATGTCACTAAGAAATAGACAAACTATTAGCACCAACGGGGAGCATTGTAGAGGGAAAGGGCATGCCTCTAACCCTCGCTTGGGTGAGGCAAAGACATAAAACATAACCATAATGTTTGTACCCTCATAATACCCTGAAATAAAAAAAAAATAAAAAAGGGAAAGGAAAAAAAAAAGAAAAGCTTGGTTTGCTATTCAGAGGGTCTCATATGTCACTTTGATTGTATAAACACACCATCCTGCTCTTGTATACCGTACTCACAGATAGTCCTTATATACACACCTTCATGCTATGCATGTACCCTGTAGGCAGACATACACACCTGCACCTACCACCCTGGTAAACGTAACCCCCCTGTAGCTCACACACATCACCCACACACTCCCATATATATTCTCTTTCTAATCTCTGTGTCCACAACCCCATACCCCTTATTCATGTGCCCCCCACATCATTCACAAATGCATGCCCCACACATCTGTAGGCACCCCCACGTATCCCACCCTTAAGCCCTATTATGCGTTCTCCCTTGCCCCACATACATGCTACATACACACAGACCAAGATGGATACACTCAGACACTCAGATATAATACATAGTCATTCTCACATGCTGATGGTCACTGCTAGGGGGACAAATTGTGTACATTTATTACACTTAATCTGTCATTCTCTTCCCCTCCTTTTGCCCTCCCTCTTGGTCCCTTTTCTGACAATTGCTTGTAGAGAAACTCTTTTTTAGTTTTTATATACATCATTTGCTTTGCCTAAAATGCAAGCATATGGCCTGAATTACTGTGTATCTACCTTTTGATGAACTCATATAAAGAAAGAGTTTCTTTAAAAAATGTATTTGGGGATATTTTTGTGTTTATTCAGCTGCTCTTGTTACCAGATCATCCAACCATACTGCAGTCTTCAAATCCATTGAGATGGGATTAATTCTGTTGGATGCTCAGGCAGAGGCTAGAATGACCATTGCAAGTGGTCATCAGTATTTTCCTCCTTCCTTAGATGGAAAGGTCAAGGCCATCCCGAGTTTGCTGAAACTCATGGGCTATGGTCAAGAAGGAGTTCACTGCTGCCAATGGAGCCAGGTAACTGGCTCTTCATTTTCTCTTAGCTGAAAAAATAACAACTGGTGCAAAGACATTGACTGTATCTCCTTAAGCACCATAAGGCACATACATTTTGCAACTTCTCTTTAGCAGCTCAGCACGATGAGATGACATTTTGAAACCTCATGGCATCTTCTGTGTCATCTAGAAGAGTTCTTTGATTTTTGCACAGCCATGAAATGTTTAGTTGCTTGCCTTCTTATGCTACCCAGATCTGAAGCTCTCTGAGAATACAAAAGGGCCTCCTGCTTCTGGTGGTTTCTCCAGTGAAGAGCTTAACCTTGCTTTGATTATAGTAGATGCCCTTGGAACCGTTGAAGATTTCATGCTGTGAATGTGAACTCACACCTCTAGAAGACAGAAGAGCCTTGGAAACAAAGCCATTTGCCAGAAAAAGAAATTTCTGATGTATATCCCCAGGAGATTTAATAAGGAGGACCATTTTCTCAGAATCACTGCCTCACTGACTCATGCCCATGGTTAGACTCAGTGTAGACTGGCCCCGCATTGCCAGACACACAAGTATATCAGAGGTGGAGGGAGAGGGTGATACGTTGGCAAATGGGGCTCAGAAGGCAAATGGAGACACTCAAAATGCACAGGCTTTTGCTTGCTGTTTTTTGTTGTTTTTTAAAATTTCATGCCCTATTCCAGTTTTTCATTAAGCTGGAGAGGCTAGTGGACATAGTCTAAAGGTGAAGCATATCTGGAAAAAGTGCCACCTCAATTGCAGCAGAGTGAAAGCTGTGTGCAAGGACCTGGGGCTGAGCCCCACCAATGACATTTGCCACTTCACAGGGTTTGTGGTAAGAATATAACAATATTAAGTAGGTTCAAAGGGTGAGAAAGGTCATTGCAAATTATGAAAAACCATACAATATAGAAAAATACGTTAATCTGTTAATGACCTTCCTTGAAATATGAAATCTTTTTTCTGGAAATTTTAAAAACTGGAGGGTATTATTTTATGGATCTATAATTAATCTAAGGCTTCTTTGAGGGTAGGGGGAATAACTTTGCCTTCACAACGTCTCTAAGAAGAGACCAACAGTCTGGTTGATTAGAAAATCAAAACTTAATTGTACATTTTCACTCCCCCTGTTATTTGAACCCAGAAAACGTGGGCAAAGAAAACCCTGTGAATGAGCAAAAGGAGACATGGGAGAAGAGGAAAGAGATAGGGCAGAGGTCTGAAACATGGAGAAGGGCTGTGAGCCAGACTGTGAGCCAGAAGCTTCCTCTGTGTTAGGCATTTAATTCTTGCTGCCATCCTATGAGGAGTGTTACTCTAATGGCCTTTACTGTCCCAAAGTGGGCTGGGCAGCTGATCCACACAGAAATTCCAGGGCTCTCCTCAATACTTCTGTGCATTTGGGTTCTTTGTTTTGGTCGTAGTTGTGATAGTGGTTATATTATCTTTTATTCTACCCAGACTCTTTCTTTCTTTTTGTTAACCTGGACACTAACGCCTGCTTCTCATTCCCTGGGCCGTGTCTTCTTTTCCTTTGGCTTCATCTCACGGTTGTCATTGTCTGCCTTCCTGCAACCTCTCACAACACCAGGAACACAAAGTCTGCTGTGAGCGGCAAGCATTTACTGAAAGTTCGAGGGATGTTAGAGGAGGAGGTTAAGTACGGAGAGGATGGCACAGGACAGGAAATACTTACACAGTTGACACTGGATTGGATTGGGGATTTCTCATCTGGGCGACATCTCTTAGTAGTCCCCTGACCAGGCTAGTTGGGGCACCTTTGCCTGAGACAAAGGGTGGTCCTTCATCAGGGGCATATGATTGGCTCAATTAGAACAGAATTCCAGCCCCCACTGCCTTGCCTCCTCTTGCTGGCCACCGTTGTGCAAGGACCCCTGCTTAATCTTCCCCCTAGGCCTGTCCCTGCCTCCCGCACATCCTTGGGGTACCCCCATGGATCCTCCTTCAATCCCTCTTCTCTCTGTTTCTAGGACTCTTCTCCCTGATCTAGGGTATGACCTGAAGAACCTCAGAATTCCTCATGCATTACTGCGAGTAGACACATGGTTGCCCAGTGTCTTCATCTGCCCAGGCTCTGCCCAAGTGGTATCATCTTTAGCAACCCCAATACTCATCAAGACCAAATTGAGGAATTTTTCTAAACACCTCAGAGTGTTATTCTGTCAGCCACATAAAGTTGAAATGCCTATAGTTAGGTTTTTGTATTAAATAGCAATGTCTTTTTTTGGTTGCTTTTTCTACAGTTCTATATGAACAGCCCACTTTAGAAAACAGAGGCTCAGTGAATCTAAATAACCTTCCCAGTTCATTAATTATGACACTAATCACTAAAACTATATAGAACTGTAACTGAAACTCAAGGATGTTGGCTTCAAGTCCCAATATTTTCCAATCTCCTGCATAGTCTGCAGGAAGAGACCAGCTTTGTGCCAACTGGCACCCTAAGATGGTGCTCATTAGGCTTCATGAGGAAAAATGCTGTTGGTGCAATCCTGCACTTGGCACAGGGACACTTTGAGGACACTGGGGATGGGCTTCAATGGTTGCCTGCTTTCTATGGGAGAAATAATGAGTGTAAGCCTTAACTCCATGCAAAATATCAGACACTTATGACACTGCCTGTTCCCCGCCTCCCTTCCCTGGGTTTTCAGTATTTAAGGAAAGGGCAGTGATGCTCAGGGAATCTTCCAAGTCAGCAACGTGCCTTATATCTTAGTGGCCTAGGGGCATTCATGTCTAAACATTGTAGCAAGGAAGCACTCATTTCAATAACTAACTGCAAAGAAGTATGCTTAAGGAATGTTGAGGCTGAAACATATTTGCAAAAGGAATCGGAGAAAGCAAAGAAATGAAAGACAGAAAGTCTTTTCAGTGTTTTCAAGACTATGATATTGGGCACTAGTAGTAAACAAAAAAAGGAAAAGAATAAGATGGAAGTACTTGGGACACATAACAAAAGCTTTTGAGCCAGGATGAAATTCCAGCTGCTTTTATTAATAGATTTTGTAGAGAGCCACGAGGACACTGCTGAGACCATTTTAATTTGGTTCTCCTCAAATGGCCTCTCGTCTCATCATTCTGATTAGTAGATTTCTCGAGCTGTGAAAATGATTTCTTCTCGTTGATCTGACACACAGGGATGACACTCTCAAAAGAGCAGGCAAGTGATGTTTCGTTCCTTTTGTGAGTTACACCACAAAGCACCTGAGAATCACACTTAATAAATACTCTTTGATGAAGAAGACTATAATAAGATTGGGACAGATATGTTTTAAGACCGTAATATAATAAGTAAAGTTATTTTTATTTTATTTTTTGCATATATCATTTTTAATTGATCTCTATCTTCCTCCTAAAACCTTAACACCTTTACCTATCTGTAATATTTTTTAACTTTCTATGCAAAGAGTTTTCCTTAGGGTGATCCATGCATAGTCATAATTATCTGTAATGGAAAAGAGTTGGGTTGTGGAATCAGACAGCCATAGATTTGGACCATCGTGTAATTGCTGTTTAGTTACTTAACTAACTTGAAGCTTTGTTTTCTCAATTGTAAGATCAAGACAACACCTCTGTAATAGGATTGTTTTGAGGATTCAAATTGAGAGCCTATTTAAAAAGGGTCTTGAATGCTGCCTGGTATGGAGTAAGCATTAAAATGTTCAATTTCTTCCCCTTTTCCTACATTGAAGTGCTGATAATAACTATCACTGCCAATTTATTCTTCCACATAACATTTTGAGAATATCAGAGGCAACCAGATGAACATTTAATAAAATTAATTTATCACCTCATTTATTCAATAACTATTTAATTTTAGATATGATGAATGGAGTGAGCTAAAGTAAAACATATTTACCTGCTATGGTGATTATTTTAGTCCTGGGACTTCAGTGCCTTTGACTTTGAGTCAAAGAATTTCAGCATTTTCTGAACATTCAAGACTCTTTGAGAGTCACCTGATTCAAACCTATGGAGGAAAAAAAATATTAACATACACTTCTGCTGTCAGTTGATTGATATATTTTATTTCTGCCTTTGATGAACATACATGCATGAACATCTACTGAACACACACCGCATGCATGATGCAAGTTGCTTATCTCAGTAAGAAAGATTTGTTGGCTTATCTTTGAAACTACATTGATAAGAGGTAGAATAAAGATACATCTTGTTTTCTTTTTCATTTATGTGTGTATCTACTGACCTGATGTAATTTTTTTTTTTTTTTTTGGTGATGGTCAATAGTGAAGATGATGTAATTATTAACAAAACCTTCCTTTACCCTCCAAAGTGTTCCAGGAGATGATAAACGTGTTTGGATGATCTATCACGTGGTCACCCTAGTAATAGGTGTCTCCTCTCAGGAACAATGGCTTTGTGGTTCCTTCTGAAAGATGTTGTGAAGTAGCTGCCTTGACCACTTATTGTGCAAGTTCACGATGGAATTCCCCTGGAACATCAGGGGCCAGGCTATCCGAGGGGCTGCTATAATGAATAGAAACACACAGGGCCGCCAAGGCTGGAAGGGTCAGAGAGTGGATGTCCAGTTTTGCAGGATGCACTAATGTTAACCGTCCATTGCTAACCAAAGACCAGCCTTATGAAAAATGACTTCCCATTTCCAGCCTATAAAGAATGTAAAATCGTGCAAAGAAGATGAGATGATGCTTTGAGTAATCTCTGGTGAAACTGGTTTGAGAAGTAAAACCATTTGTCTCTCCCATTCAGCTGGCTCTTATTATGTAAAATTGCTGTGTAATCATCTTAAACCAGGACGCACTGGAGGGGCTGGGGGACAGAAATTTCTGAGTGTTATGTTTCTGTCCTCCACAGCTGCTCATCAGTAAGTAAGAAGCAAGTGTTCCAACAAGCACTTTCTCATGACAATACTGAGCATTCAGGCGTAACTTGAAAAAAAAAATCTTTCCATGGATTTGTGAGCACTTGTGCGATGAATTTGGCTCAGTGATTTGCCTTGATCAAAAAAATCAGGAGACAAATCTTTGGCAGAAGCATGTTGTTACCCTGAATAAGTTCACTCTGGAGCACAGCTCATTTCCAACCATTTGACTGCTTATCATTCAGATTCTTGGTGGTCTTCACGCCTGGCACCTATCCTATTGAATTTGCCATGCTGACAGTTCAATCGATTATTAACACAGCCTAAACAACAGAAGATTTGGGGGTGAGAAAATGTGGTCTATTGGAGAAAACCTTGGATAAGGAGTCTGGTGACATTATTTTCTAGCTCTCTTTGTAACCTTAGAAAAGTCACCTCACTTCCTTATGCCTCACCTTTATCACCTGCAGGCGGGATTCACCTGGCTCACAGACGTGCTGTGATCCAAAGCACCAGAGGTTCTGTCTAGGTGCCGTAAAAGATCTCTACTCTTTCATGGCAACATCCTTGTTATCACTTTCTACATTTTATTATGATTCTCAAGAATATGTTAGGGGTGGGCTGGCTCTGTTGGAGCCTGAGTTACCTGGTTGCAAGTGTTCCTTGTTGCCCTGTCCATATTTAGAACCATGTTACAAACATTCTGTTCGATTAATTTCACTTGCTTTTGGCATTTTTTCCTCCTGTCCTCTCTTTCCTCTCCCTCAAATTTCCTCCCCAATCCTTGATCACAGGGCAGTCAGTGTGGTGGTCCCTAATTCCTTAATTTTCTCTGGGACCCATCTGTACCTCGTCAACGCTACTGCTACTGGCTGGTTTGTTCAGGCTCTTCTAATTGTACATGACTAGTGCAGTTTTCTTCTAAGAGGTTTTCCCAGGCCTCCTGCTAACAATTATCTGTAATGCATCAGCAGTAATTTTTTAAAAGATCTTTCTTAAATCTGATCAGCTTGCCCCTGCTCAAAATCTATCAAGAACTCTTGATTGCCTTTCTTCATGGCCAGCTTCACAGGCACATAATACGGGCAACTGCATAGGACCCCTGTGCTTACAGGGGCCCTACATATGGTTTAATGCTCTGTGGCCACTGTTTTGCACTTAGCCCCCCAAATCGTGTAGCCATTTCTGTCTTTGGTGTATAATCCAAGTCCCATAAAGAACATTTATTTTACCCATGCAGCCATCTCTCCTCATGCCCTAGTCATGGTTCTCTGATCCTAAACCCTGTGCTTTCCTGTTTCTTCCCATGCAGCTTTCCCCCAATCGTGCCATTTGGTCTAGTTGTTGTCATTTATGAAATAATTACTCATCCTGTGCCTCATGTATGCTAGAGATTGTCATTGGGTAGTGGAAATATAGAGGCGAGGACAGAGACCCGATCTCATGGAAAAAAACAAAAACAGCTATACACAGATAACTGCAGCACAATGTGGGAAGTGCAATAAAAGAGAAATAAATAACTGATAAGCCCGTTACACAAACATTCACATATATACGGCTTCTGTTTATCTGATTTTTGCCAAAATAGAATTGTATTCTATGTATTATCCCAAACTGGTACCTATCTTTTGTAATTTTTCTACATATTTATGTTGGGTTTTCTTTCATTGTTGCTTTTTAAAAATGACATATTAAACATTCTTCTTTGCTGCTGCTTTTTCTCCCTCAAAAATTCCTTGTGTAAATATCTCCTAAATCAATGATTAAAGCAAAGCTTGGGCTTAGTTTAAGAACGCCCTTTTAATCACTTTTTTGTTTCTATCATTAGAATAACTAGCCTAAATTTCATTTTCATTTGACTGCTTTAGAAGGGACACTTAAATAGTACTGTTTTCCAACTTGAGCTTTTTGCTTATGAAAATTAAATATTCAGTTCCACCCTTGTATTATATTTATTCTTTCAATTAAGCAAACTAGCATATTATTTGGAATTTTTGTTGTAAACTCTGGCTTTCCCTCACAATTTTGTTCTCAAAACATCTGTTTAGGGAGGGAGGATGTAAGTCATAAAATAATTTCATAAATAAGGTTCAGATGAAAACTCTGCTAGCTCAGCCTCATTTTAGAGCCATGTTACAAATATTCTGTCTAATTAATTTCACTTGCATTTGGCTTCCTCTCTTCTGTCCTTACTTTCCTCTGCCTGGGGGGATCCAATTTTTCCTAATGTTCCTTCCTTCCTTCGTGAAGCACAGGTCCCTGTAGACTCCATGGTCCTACGCGTTCACTAGGTTCTGCTCGCGAAACTGCTACCTGCCCTTTCCTTTCTTCCTCAGCCAGGATGGCAGTTGGCAATTTGAGTCTGGCATTTTCCTATAGATGTGCAGAGCATGGCGGTTTTAATTTAATTTAAATTTTAGGAATTAAAAAGCTTTATTTTTCTCAGTCTGAGTTGTCTTGGATAAAACCTCATTTTGACTGGGAGCCTGAGGATGGAGCAGGGAGCAGGATTAATTGGACAGCAGAATCTATTTGGGCTTGAAAACAAAGCAGAGACTGGGAAGCCCAGAGACATTCTGGAATCTTATTTCCTTATTGCTTCAGCCTCCTCTCTCTGTATATTGAAGGCCTTTATTTCTGCCCCACCTGCACCATGCAAGGGACGCACAGTTTCCAGTGGGAACCACTCCCCACAGATTTTCAGGCCTCCTAACTTCACTCCTCCGAGAAGCTGTCTGGAACCATCCAGGCGAGACAGTCAGCGCTGTATTCTCTCCAAACACCCAATACCTTCCCTTCGTAGCACTGTCACAAACTGTCATTGCTGATTTATTTGAGAGCGTACTTGCTTCATGCCTGTCTCCCTACTGGGCTGCATGCTTTTTGAAGACAGGGCCTACCACAGAGACCGAAATGTATAAGGTCTCAGTAAATCAGCCCTGCACGATAGACCCTTCTGCAGTGATGGGCATATTCTGTATTCATTGTGTCCATTATGGTAGCCATGGGCCACATGTGGCTATTGAGTGTTTGAAATGTAACTAGTGTGACTGAGGAATTTTTAATTCTATTTAATTTTTTAATCCATTTAAATTTAAATAGCCACATGTGATTAGTGGCTTCTGTATTGGACAGTGCAGACTCTGGACTGGGCTAGTAGGTATGTGGATGGAAGAAATCCAAGGACGTGAGTAACTGGGTGTAGGAGTAAAGGAGAGTCACGGTCATCAGGTAATATTTTTTCATTTTTCATACTCAACATCCACACCCGCCCACCCACATACACACACCTGCTTGCCCCACTGGCTGGACTGGACTGACGCAGGAGGTGGAAATTTGTAGCATCCCATATTGGTTCTCATGTCTTTGCTCTCGTTGAGTAAAACACGACTGCAGTTGCACAAGGTGTGGCCATTCCCAGCCTCATTTCACCCTTGCACATGGCCCTGCCTTCCTCTGGGTGCAATGAGGTCATCATCAGTCTGAGCATGTTGGTGTGGTCCTCAGAGTCAACGGGAAGTGGCAAATCCTCGCTGAGTGAGTTCCCTGAACTGGGAGGATATCCTGAACATGCTATAACGTGAAAAAGCACATGTTTATCTAGGAGCATAAAAGCCCTCTGTTGGCCATACAGTGCTTGTTAATCCAGGACTGTCTTCCAGCCTGACTCAGTAGGTGGTAAGTAAAGAAATGAATTTGCCCTCTCTGTTCCTGTAATAACTCATGCTGACTGTGCACACACCTCGACTTGGAGGCTGGTTTTTGCTTTTTCGAAGGGTATGTTTCTGAGGATATGTTTATCTGTGTCTACCAAAGAATCCCTTGCCTTCGACGGCATAGGCAGTCACAACCCAGTCCGCTCTGTTTCTTATTTAGAAGAGCTGAGTCTGAAAGGCCTGGCTTAGAAAGTTTCCACCTCCAAAATTTGTGTCAACAGGAGAGCCTAGGGTTGCAGTTCTGAGTGGAGTGCTAGGCTCAGCAAGTACCTGCAGACCCAGAAGGTAAAACTTGGCCTCTCAAATACGTCCTCTCAGCAAATGAGACGCCAATGTCCGGGCCACCTGAGAGAGAAAAGGCTTTCTGACCTTACTAAAATCCCAACACAAATATTTCAGTAGCCTTTTCAAACGTCCGTTTACAAGTTCCTCTCCTGCTGGTTCAGTCTGGGGAGCTTAGTAGCTGTGGCACGACAGCAGGAATTGTCTCCAGGAAATCTGCCTTCTCTGTGGCTGGCCTGAGTTAATCAGGGATGTTTAATTTTACTTAGAGGACACAGAAAATTTGAGGAGATGAAGCATATTATTTTTGGTTTTAATAATATTGTGGAATAAAGTAATTTCTACATGTAATTTTATTTTGCTGAATTTCTGTACCTTTTCAAATTGCTACAGCTCCTTGCGATGAAGCCCCGAAATAAACCCATACATATATGGGAATGTAGTACACAAGAATGGCATGTTGCCTTAGAAGGAAAAATAATAGGTTAATGTAAATATTTTGGGTCAATTGGTAGTCTAGCTGAAAACATATTTAGATTCTTACCTCACACTACACACAAAAATAATCTAGATACATTTCAACACAATCTTAAAAAAAAGGAAGCAAACAGTAATAGAAGTTCTAGAAAAAAAAAGATTTTTGCCTTCAATAATGTTGAGCAGGAAAATCTTTCTTAAGAAAAGTTAAAATAATCAAATTTCATGAAGGAAAGAAAAAGATAAAAAGATTTGATCACACAAAAGCTCAAAACATTTGTATGATTAAAAGTGTAAATAAAACACAGGCAAATGGCTAGATATTTTTATCAGCAACAAAAAGCACAAATGATTAACATTTAGAATAAAGCATTCCTACAGATCAGTAAGAAAAAGACAAACAACTGAATGTACAAATGGACAAACACTGTGAGCAATTTATTGAAGACAGAAGACAAATGACCAAGAAATAGCTGAAACAAGGTTCAACCCTGCTGATAATCAAATGAATGCAACTCAAAGTCATACTGACTTGCTAATTGCTTATTATGTTGGTACGTATTTTAAAACAATGCCCAGTGTTGGTAAAAGTGGGGAAAATGGAAACCCTCATGCTACTGTGGAAATCTAAATTAGTACAGCCTATCTGGACAGAAAAAAAGGCATCATCTAATCAAAGTTTAGATGCTCTTACCTTTTGATCCAACAATTCTACTTATAATAATTTATCCTATAGAAATACTTGCACATCTAAGAATAGATATATGTATAAGGTTATTCATTGGTGTGAAAAATTTAAACCAAGAAAAATGAGATTAATAAAACCATGGTATAATAAATCAAGGAGCAGACAAAAATGACAAAGGGATATTCTCTGCTCACTTAAGTTTCCCTTTCACTTTCTCTTTGTAATTTTTAGACATTCATGAAAAAAATATGGCTTCATTCAAGTATAGAAGTGACAGGGATTGCAATGCATAATTGCAATAATATTTGAAATATAATCAAATATATTTTTCATTTATGGATGTCGCAGCTCTAAGTTGGATCCCAGGTTAAAGGAATGACCATCACTAATGAGAGCTAGGGCAGGGTTTAATGAGTAAGGCAAGAATAAGTAGGAGCTCCTCAAGAAAAATACAATATAATTTCTTTACCAAGAGACCAGACCAAGAGGAAGGGACTGGGAGAGTCTTTAACAGACCATGTTTTAAACTTAGATTTGATGTAGCAATTAGCACTAATTACTAAGAATAAAAAGAGATCGCTTTCAACTGGAAAGGGCTAACTTATTTTTAATTGTTGAGTGAGGAGGGTTTTATTTTGGTTTTGATTTTGCCCTCAGCAAACCTGGGGATCCAGGGCTCATTGAGTTAAGTTTTAGCAAAATAAAGTAACATTTCAGCATGCTCAGCATCTCCTGTCATGGTGACAGCAAGAGCAGGGAGAGTATCCATGCAGTGGCCACTTCAGTGGTTCTTATCCAGGCCATGCACTGGGTCACCATGAGATTTGGCCTTTTCACTTTCTCAGCCAGGCTGCCTCCAGGCAGTGAGGTCACTGGTCGCAAAAGGCAGGATCAGAAGGACACACAGACAGGGTATTCATTACCCACCTGTGCCCTTGTAGCCAGAGGAAGAGAGAGCCGATCTGCTCTTGGCCATGTGCAGTCTCAGTTTAATAGTTTTATAAACACAGATTCTTTCCTTCATGACTTCATCCTTTGTGTGGCATATTTTCCAGACTCTTTTGAGGTAGACCAGCCTCATGACAAATGTCTCTGCTCTTCAGTGCTGGTTCTTACATTTTCATATATTAATACTTCTCACCTTTCATAACATCATCTGAAGGTGGAGGAATAATGTCTGGGCCTCTAGGAAACCTTATGGCTACTCGATCAAAATCCCATTGTGCTCTAGGCGCCCCTCCCCTGCCGTAGCTGAAATTTTGCAAATTCGTCCATACTTCTGCAGCATTGTCTGTTTCTTGTGACCTGGACATTTGTCTACATTTTATTTCTATTAACGGACTTTATTAAATTTTCTCTCTCTTTTTCAACAGATGCCCCCTTCTGAACAATCCTACCAACTCAATACTGTATATTGTAACTAAAATTTTTGACTCTCTTACATTCAGAACAAATGGAGAGACCTCATTTAGTCAATTGAGGGTGGCAACAAAGGAATAAAGTTCTTGGAAGCAGTTGGTTCTCCACCTCTGTCAGGCCTGTCTTTCTTCCCATGACCTTCCCGTCTCTTCCTCTGGGATTCTAAAAGCGTTAGGAGTGAAGTGCGCTAAGGACAGAGCTAAAAAAAAGCAAATGGAGAAATGACATTTTATGGTCAAAATGATTTATGGGATTGCAGGATCATAAGAATCAATGCTGGAAAGGACCTCACAGATTACCTGGTCCAATTCCCACATTTTCATTTGAATAAATTAAGAAATTTAAGTGACTTTACAGATATCACAGAGCTAGAGTTGAAACTCAAGTGAAATCAACAGAATTCACTTTCAGAAAGTTCAAATAAGACGTATGTGGCAATCTCCGGAATCAACAATAAAATAAACCTCCGAACTGAAATTTGAAATAAAGTGGCTTGAAATAGTGGGCTTCTTTGCACACTATTATTTATGCAAAATAATAAAACTAATTCAGGCAAAATAATAGTAGCATTTTAATTTTATAAGCTAATTTGTAGTTACTCAAGCATTCTGGTATAAATTCTCATTTACTGTTCACGACAACTTTGTGAAGTCTGAATTATTATGTTGATTTTGCAGTTTAATTTTTCTAGGTGCAGAGAGGTTAACTGGCTTTCCCATTAACTTGGAGCTGGTAAATGTTAAAACAAGGACTCAAATATGAGTCACATCACTTCGAGGGCGGCACTAACCAGAGCCCAAACAGTAAAGACACTTCCAATTCACAGCAAAGATGTATCACCTAATGTTTGCAGAAGAATTGAATCACTGATCACCTTCCCACTTTGGTGAGGCTCATTTCAGGGTTCACCAGCTCTCATCATTGGTGTGATCTCAGTTATTAAGGGGACAAGAGAGTTATCATGACACAGCATGTTTCCTTCAACAGTTACACGTCAAGTGTCTGAAATGATAAAAGAGGCCAAGAATGAAGTCATACTATATTAGGGTTTTGTTAATAAGTACCTCCTCTTCCAAGCATTTCTATTGATAATAATTAGGTTTCAATTTTTCATTCAATCAAAGTTATAGAATTGATTTTGTATTTGAGAAGGGAAAGTATAAATAGAACAAAAATTATTCTCTCCTTGTAGGCAATTGACAAGGTTTCAGGGGATGTATTTAAGGCTCCTTACCCAGCATTTAGGAGTAGCTGATTCCCCGCCCTCCTTTTTTTTCTCCTCTTGGGATATTTCTATAATCTCTTTTCCCACGCTAGAACCGATTCAATTTCACACGCATTTTTGCTCATGATGTTTCCGGGATAATGCCAACCATGTATGCCAGAGACAGAAAGAAACATGCTTTGCTGGAATTGTATAGGTTGTTCCTCGCAAAAGTTAGATTCCTGTAAAATTGGAAACTTTAGGGTAATTTGTTGTGGTTTATGGTTTTATGGACTCAGAGCCAGAAGAGATCTTGGAAGTCATCCAGTGGCACCATTTTATGTTATAGTGGATGGAATGAAGACTCCAAGGGATTAACTGAGATAGCCTGCTCTTTCCTTGCAATTTCCTTGAGAAATAATTACACCTAGTGGCAGAAGAGTGGCTGTAATACATTTGTGCAGGCCCAAATCATGTGGCTTTCCCCCAGCGTAACTCAATGCCTCTAGTTGCAAGTTTTAGTTTGTCTTCCATTCCTGATATGTGGTAATATCTAGGGCAAGTTCATCTTTCTCTGCCTCTCTCCTGACCTATGGATCCGATAGAGGACTTCTTTTTGTAAGAGTGTCTCTGAAGACAAATTTTCTTTCAGCACCGAACTTCTGTACACTTACTTTTAAATGGCAATTTTCTACTTTAGCTCCTCTTACAAATAGTTAAAGTTTACGGGGATAGGCTTGGAAATCACTCCCTAAAATTGATTATTGACTGAAGCGTTTTCCCCACTTCCAGAACACATACCACGTGGTATTGCATTTTCAGAATTTTCTGGTCTCTTTGATTGTACTGTGTCCACACTCTTCATGGCACATTTGTTGAATCTTCCCACTGGTGCCTGTATCCGTATGATGCAGATGGACTAGATTGCTTCACATTCTCATCATTCATTTCTAAATAATAGTAACAGCAAACATTGTTAAGTGCTGATCGTGCTAGGCTTAAGGTTAACAGGTGACATAGATCATCACATTTAAAGACGTTCACAACTCTATGAGATGGGGACTATCATTATTTCCATTACACAGATGAAGAAACCAAGGCCAAAAGTAGTTAGATGGATTTTCCAAGGTCCCTCAGGCTGAGGATGGAACCAGGATTTGAACAAGCCCATTTTACCCACTGTGGTATTCTGCCTCTGACATAAAGCCAGGGAATCCCAGTAAGGGTGAGAAATGCCTTGGCATCTAAATCTTATTCCATGTATGCTTCAATCTGTTCTCCAACATTCTCACCATGTGGCCATTTACTCTTTGAACATCTCCTGGTTTAGTGTATACTGTTCCATCTTCACCTGTTAGAAGGGCCATCCTTACGTTAAGGCCAAACCTGCCTCCTGGTCCTTTATAAACACTGGCCCTGCCACCCGAAGTCACAGAGAAGAATCTAACTATTCTTCCATAGCACAGATTTCAAAAACTCTGAGACTTATCTTTTCCTTAATTGACTCTCAGTTCATACATCTAGTCTTTGTCAGAATATTAAGCTCTTTCATGAACCTGCACATTTGTATTCGACACCCTCGGTTTATCTGTGCCTCATCATGACAATGTTGACATCACCCAGTTAGGTTTGGACCTTCCAAAAGCTGACCATGCTTCCTTCATCATAGCATGTAGCTCATTTTAGTTCATGAACTAGCTGTGCTCAGGGAGGTTAGAGTCATTGGTTTTGCCGGGAAAGGAGAAGCATAAGGAATCTCTTGTCTGTGGCAGATGTTGTCTGCACTTCCAAGTTGTCTTTATCTCTGATCTGGCATATCTGTTGCCCCTCCCCAGACCTTTGCTGGCCTTCCGACACTGCCCCGCTTCTCCTCTGGCTCTGTGTGGTCTTTGCCTACTGGCTGCCTGTCTGGCTTTGCCCCTGTGCTGCCTGGGTTACTTAGTATTTTGATATTTTCCCATCCCAGTGTTTGCTTCTTGATAATGGCAGTGATTGAGGATTTTTCAGAAACGCTGAAAGGAGTACTTTCCTTCTGCCCTCCTTTCCAGGCCTCGTTCTCTTCCTTCTTCCTTCCTCCCTCCCTCCCTCCCTTCTTCTCATTCTTCATGAGGTGAAGATAAGGAGCCAAAACACATAGAAAAATATCCTCAAATAATTATGATAAATAATACTCCATATGATTTCTTTATTTATATTCATTGTTTCGCATTTGAAGAAGGAAAATATTAAACAACAGGAAGTCTTCAAGTCTCTTAATAATATCTGGTACACTATCCTTATATTTTTTATAAGCGTAAGAGCAAGACCCGTTCTCTACTAAAAATGGAAAAATTAGGAGGCTGAGAGGCAGGAGGATTGTTTGAGCCCAGGAGCGTAAGGTTGCAGTGAGCTGTGATGACATCACTGCACTCTACCCAGGTGACAGAATGAGCCTCTGTCTCCAAAAAAAAAAAAAAAAAAAAAAGAATTCTTTCTATTTTATGGACTAGAATACAATGCAGTTTATCTGGTTGAAATGTTCTTGTGAGCTTGAAAGAATATGTATTCTGCTGTTGTTGGAGTGCTCTATAAATGTCTATTAGTTTGAACTGATTGATAATGTCATTCAAATCATCTTTATCCTTACTGATTTTCTGTTTGCTTGATCTATCGATTACTGAAAGTTTAGTGGATTTATCCAATTCTTTGTGAAGTTCTTTCAGTTTTTGCCTCATGTATTTTAACACACTGTTGTTAGGTGCTTACATATTTAAGGTTGTTATATCTTCTTAGAGAGCTGACCTTTTTATCGTTATCCCTGTGCCAAAGTTTGCTTTGTTGAAAATTAATAATCTACCAAGTGTTCCTTTAGTGTTAGCATGGTGTGTCTTTCTCCACCCTTTTACTTTTAACCTATTGGAATCTTTATATTTAAAATCTGTTTCTTATAGACAACATATAACTGGATCTGTGTTTTTTTTTTATTCACTCTGACAATTTTTTGTATTTTTTGGTGTATTGAGTCCATTCACATTTAAAGTGATTATTACTATAGTTGGATTGATATCTACCATGTTTGTAACTGTTTTTTATTCATTATGTTTATCCTTTATTTCTTTTTCCTCACTTTTTCTGTCTTCTCTGGTTTTATTGAGCATTTTATGATTTCATTTTATGTCCCCTCTTAGCATAGCAATGATAATTTTTTAAAAAATATTAGTGATTAACCTAGAGTTTACATTATACATTTTCAACTAATCTAAGTCTACCTTCATGCAACACTTTACCACTTCACATGTCATGTATATACCTTATAACAGAGTATTTTCAGTCTGTCCTTCCTATTGAGATATTTTTGTCACCGATTTCAATTATGCATATGCTATAATTATTCAATACAATGCTACCATTATTGCTTTAAGCAGTTATCTTCTAGCTTATTTAAGAATAGAGAAAAAAAGATTTTATTTTGCCTTCATATATTCCTTACAGACAGTCTTCTTCATGTTTATCTAAGTTTCTGAACTATACTTTTTTCTTTATGACTGAAAATCTTCTTTTTACATTTATTACGTTTTCTGTGGGGCAGTTATGACTTTAATGAATTCCCTGAGTTTCTGTTTGCGTGAGAAATTATTTCCCTGGATATTAGGTTTAAATTCTGGGTTGGTGGTTTTTTCTTTTTTCTTTCAACATTAATTAATTAATATCTGTCATTAACTTTGAAAAATTTTTGGCCATTATTACATCAAATATTTTTTCTGCTTTGTTCTTACTTTCTTTACTTTTTGGTATTCCAAGTATACAGATGTTATACCTTTTGAAATTGTCCCACAATTCTTGGATATTCTAGTCTATTTGTTTTCCATTCACTTTTCTTTTTTCATTTCAGTTTGGAAAGTTTCTATTGACCTATCTTCAAGTTTATTTATTCATTCCCCAGCTGTGTCAGATCTGCTGATGAGTCCATCAAAGGCTTTCTTCATTTCTGTTACTGTGTTTTTGATTTCTAGCATTTTATTTTGATTTCTTTTTCTTAGAGCTTCCGTCTCTCTGCTTAGACTACTTTTTTTTCTATTAGAGCCCTTAACATTAATCATAGTTACTTTAAATTCCCTGTCTGACAGTCCCAACATTTGTGTCATATATGCCTTAGTCTAATGCTTGCTTTATCTTTCCAGATTTTGTATTTTATTCTTTTGGTGTGCCTTCTGATTTTTTGTATTGGGTAATAGGAAAGAGGTAAATAGGTCTTTATAATGAGGATTTATGTTAATACGGTTAAGAGTTGGATTGTGCTTACCGTTGCTCTTAGATTTAGGTACCAGGCATTTCAAATTCCTCCAGCATTCTTGTTTTTGTTTTATGTCTTGTTTTGGGGTTTTCCTATGTACTCTTCCTCAAGGAGAATTTTTCTCTTGCAGTTCTTGCAGCTGTAATACAAATATTACACTGACACCCTGTTGATGTGATGGTTAGGTGTAAGGGAGATAAAACATTCTATAGTTTTCTGATTAAGTTTCACCTTTTTATTATGTCTGTTTTGAGGCTGTGATTGTCACAAGTGTTTCTCCAGTGATATAGGTTTTTTCTCTTGGTCTCTACTACTTTTTTGGCTGCAAGGTTCACAGTTTACTTCCTTGAAGCTCTGATCTCTGTTGAAAATTATGTTTTCCATTGCCCTAGATGAGATAGAAAAGCTGGAGGAGATTGGAGCTGGGAGAATTTCACTTTTCCTGCTGGAAGACGGCTTCAGAATTGAGCTCTAGCAAAATCCTTTTTCCTGGAGGGTAAAGCTTTTGTTTTGTAGAAGTATCAGGGCATATTTAACACTGGTTATTCTTCCCCTCCAATTGTGAGGGCTAGGAGGATGTATTTCTGAGATACTCACCCTGTGAACCTAGTGGAGTTTTTGCAGGAAAGGAACATGGAAGTGTAGAAGTCCTTCAAGGCTCGAAGGAGTTTTTTACTCTCATCCTAGTGCACACTCAGCCCCCACAGAGTCTTTAAAATTACTATTTTAGTGTTCATACCAGTTTATGGCTCTAGAAGCTTCTGTTCTAGGTAAGTAGATATTAGTTACTCTACTTTTCTGGATGTGCCTGCCTTTCCAGATTTGAGAGATGGTTTGACCTCAATTTTCTGGTGGGTCCAAGAAAAGTTTTTGATTTCTAGTTTTTCCATATTTTCTTTATAAGGATGGAGGTGATGACTTCAAAGATGTTTATATGTTTGAGCTGAAACCTATATTAACTGTTTTACCTCCAGCAGAAGAAAGTCCCACCATAATATATACATGCTAAGATGATATTTCTAGTCTGGTGGATCAGAGTCACTAGAAAGTCAAAAGGAAGTGGAAGCTCTGGTAAGGTCCCTCTTCTGGGGAGTTGGTATTACCTTGTGGTTGATGGTGTCTCTTTAGGCTTCCAGTTTCACATAAAGATCCTACTGAAACAAAAGAGTTTTCCAGAATAAGGGAAAAAAGGGGAGAAAAGAACCATTGCTTTTCACTGTAGAAATAGAATATGGCAATTCTGGATTCCGAACTATGAAACCACTTACCCGCACTTCTAAAATCCCTCTCCACATAGAATTTCCTGCTATTGTGAATCTGGGGAAAATCCAATATTGATAATAATAAAAATATAAATGTAAAGTTATTCTAAGAAGAAAACATAAATTAATATGAAAACTTTTAGCTAATATAGTGACAAAAAGTCATGAAAAAAGAAACATTGTAACAAACACTCTATTATGAATTAAATGTCATTAAGTAAGAAATTGAAAATATGAAAGGGCACCATGACTTGGAATAGAAAAGGTCAAAAACAGGGAGATATGAAATAGGAGTTTATAAAACTCAGAAAAGAAACTGAAGAAAAAGAACAAACATTTTAGAATAAAGGGTAAATTATGAGGAGCCAAAGAAGAATAGATACAGTGGAAAGGACAGTAGAGAGGCAGAGATAAATGTAAAACTGAAATGTGGAAGAGACTAAAAGAATTAGAGAGACCACCTGTTTTTCCTTGGTGGAGTGATCGTTATCCTTCTATTGTAAACAATTATAGAACTGAATAGAATATTTGAAGGAACTGGTTTCAAATACTGAACAACAGGAAGTGCAGAGCTTTGATCCTTGAGTGAATGGAAACACTCAAGGAAAGCATTTTGGTCACAACCACTTAACTGATCTCTTATAAGTTCTAAACTTTCTCTCATCTTTGTCTGTCATCTTCGAGCTCTGCAAACTCTTCCAACCTCTGTCATAGTTAGTAATTTTTATCAAATACCAGGCATTCCTTTACCCAGTTCAAAGGCTGCTTCCACATTTGTAGGTATCTTTTTAGCAACATCTCAGTCCCTGTACCAATTTTCTGTGTTAGTCCATTTAGTGTTGCTATAAAGGAAAACCTGAGGCTGGGTAATTTGTAAAGAAAAGAGGACTGTTTGACTTATGTTCTAAAGGCTGTACAAGCAGCGTGGCACCAATGTCTGCTTCTGCCGAGGGCTTCAGGCTACTCTCAGTCATGGTGGAAGGTGAAGGGGAGCTAGAGTGTACAGAAGTCATATGGTGAGAAAGGAATAAAGAGTGGGGGGCAGATGTTAGGGTCTTTTTTACAACCAGCTCTAATGGAAAACAATAGAGTGAGAGCTCACTCACTAC
Source organism: Avahi laniger (assembly GCA_963575035.1). Taxonomy (NCBI): domain Eukaryota; kingdom Metazoa; phylum Chordata; class Mammalia; order Primates; family Indriidae; genus Avahi; species Avahi laniger. Next base: position 28,444 of record CAUYSK010052039.1, on the reverse strand, counting down.
TGTGAGAATGTCACCAAGCCATTCATGAGGGCTCTGCCTCCATGACTCAGACACTTGCCACTAGGCCCCACCTCCAAAATAATGGATCAAATTTCAGCATGGAGTTTGAAGAGGTCAAACATCCAAGCCACAGCAAGTACTATGTAAATTTTTATCGTATTTTATTTATCTGCATCTTACTTGTTATACTTTGTAGTATGTATTAATATCAGGTTTCTGTGCTTTGCATTTCTTTTGAGAAATTGATCTTAGTTATTTTTGGCACTTCCTATTTCACATCAATATTATGGTCAGCTTGTCAAGTTCCCCAGAATTTTGTTGCTGTTTGATTTGTGGTGTTTAGGAAGGCTATGAAGTTTTATACAGTAATCTTATTCACCATACTTGATTCTAATATTTAATATTTTGCCATTAGATTGTCTTCACATTTTTCATTCTCCTTATAAATAAGGAGAATAAATCCCAATCTTTCCAATTTTGAATTTATTTACTTTATTTTATTATATTAACTGGTAACAATACATGTTTGTATTTATATCCCTTATGGATTCTTTGGATAGATAGACACTTACATAATTCTAATTTCCTAGATCATATCAGAAATGTGAAGGGAACAAAAAACCAAACAAACCTAGAAGTCCACAATGGTCATAGAGAAATGACTGTGAATTATCATATAATTGAAGAAACTGGGCATCCTTGTCTTGTTCTTCATTTTATTAGAAATAATTGTAAAGTTTCATCCTTTAGTTTGATGATATCTGTCAGTTTTAATAGTAATGTATAATTAGGCTACATTTGAGATTTTGTATTTGTCTCTGGTTCGAGCTGTTTTACTACAAAGTTTTTAGGTTTGGTTGTCTTTGAATTAATCCTGCTTAATTTTTACAAAGTTTCTGGAACCTATGGCTTGATGCATGCCTTATCTCTGTTTTGGAATTTTCTTAGTTGTTATGAATTCAAATATTGCCCCATTCTCCTCCATCTTTCTGGTTCTTTAATTACATGTGCACTAGAAATTTCCTCTATGTCTCATACATTTTAATATTCAAAGTTACTTATCTGTTGATTTATCTTTCAATTCACTAGTTCTTTTTTCTGTTGTTAAACTCATCTTCTGAGTTAATTTAGTTTTAGTAAATATCTTCCCAGTTCTGAAATCTCCTTTTATTCTTTTTTATAGATATTACTTCCCAGATAAAATTCTGAATCTACTTCTTGATTTTCTTAACCATATTGATTATAAATATTTCAGTGTTCTTGTCTAATTGTTTTAATATCTGGTTCACCCTGAACCTATTTCTGTTGTCTGTTTTTGATCATTTGTTTTTGTTACTTTCATGTTCAGTAATTTTTACCGAATGCCAGGCATTGCTTATGAAACATTTTAGAGGCTCGGGTTGATGTTATCTTCCTACATAGAAGATTTAATATTTTTCTTTTGGGAAATTAGGGTATTGGCTAATTAACATGATTCCATTAAAGCTGACTTTCAGAACTTACTAGGCCTGGTCTAATTTTGGTTTGACCTTAGTTCTGGATGATGTACTAAGATTTTATTTCTATCTTGTCCCAAACTTTGTGGAAACTGGTAAGCTAGTCTTAGAATGATAGTCTAAAAGTTCTCCCCCTTGATCATAGTTCCTGAGGCGATGATTCTTAAGTATTTTATGGACTATGGTACCCCAGTAACTTCATGGACCATATGCCAAATATGAGAAAAAGCCAACTCGGAAGTCCACAATGACCATGAAGAAATTACATTGAAATCTTCAACTCCTAGAATTTATGGACAAATCATGTGATAGTTTTGAGGGTGGGGATCCAAGCTGGGGACTATTTGTTATATCCAGATCCACCAATTTTTCTTGATTACATATAGTAGCATCACAGCACAGTGAAATAAATGAGTTAACTAGACCGTCAACCCCGGAACAGCATGAGTTTGAGCTGCATGGGTCAGTCCACTTACATGAAGATCTTCTTCCACCACTGCCACCCCTGAGACAGCAAAGTCAACTTTTCCTCTTCCTCCTCCTCCTTAGCCTACTCAATGCGAGGACAACTAGGATGAAGACCTTTATGATGATCCACTTCTACTTAATGAATAGTAAATATATTTTCTCTTTCTTATGATTTTCTTAATAACATTTCCTTTTCTCTAGATTGTTTTATTGTAAGAATATAGTGTATAATACATATAACATATAAAATATGTATTAATCAACTGTTTATGGCATTTTTAAGGTTTCCAGCCAACAGGCTATTAGCAGTTAAGTTTTTGGGAAGACAAAAGTTATACACACTTTTGTATGTGTATACATACAAGGGGTACTCAGGAGATGGGCTCCCCTAATTCCTGTGTTGTTCAAGGGCCAACTCTATGTTACAAAGTTTTGGGACAACATAGCTATCCAATTTAAGCACTTTCCCTCTGACAAGATTTAGAATGCTCACGTTTGATAAACATTTGCACATTTCTGAAGTTACTAGTTCTTCTTTGGCCTCTCAGAGAGATCTTCTGCAAAGATCTATGTCAGTGTTTCTCAGTGGCGCACAGTCCAGATGTGACCCACCACCCTCTGAACATCCCGAGGGATATAAAACACATTTGTGTTTGCTTTGGTTTTTGTTTCTTATGCTCGTTAATGGTTTAGCTAAGGCGTGATCTAGGCAATCTTTTTCAGCCACAAAATTGCTGTTGTGTTTCCTCCATAATATGAATAATTTGACTGCAGGCATGCGTGCTGTCTGGTTACGGTTAATTTCAGTCCCTGACTATTGCAGAATCTCTGTCGTAGTGAGGCACTGAGCCTCTTCTTATGAATTCTCAGACACTTGTTTCACAGGATGCAAAACTTCCAAGGGTGTGGACATGCTCCCAGCCAGAATGCTGAAGAATAATGGGGAAAGTGAGATGACAGGGACCAGCATGCCTCCAGGAAAACGGCTCTGGCTGGGCTGGTGTGTGAGTGGTGAGTGACTTAGAAAACGAAGTGTATCGAATCCCTGATTTTATCCAGCTGCTTGCCACCTCCAGATGGACAGAAAGGGTTCAATTTCTCCCTTCTCTTCTTTGACAAATAATACATTATTATAAATAAATATTTATTCTGAAATGTGCGTAACAGCTGCAGGTTGGATGCAATGGTGATAAGCATAAGAAAAAAAATGCCTGAAGTGAAGCTTTCAAAAACCAAGAGAATTTTCAGGCTCCACCAACTAGACACAATTACTTTGGCTGTGTCTTTTGAGCTATTTGGCTGTTTTGTCTCCTGTCCCTTTCCAAAATATGATGCTAAATCCTTATGTCTGTAGAGGAATTTTTGCTGGTGTTGTTAGCTTATAATCTCTCTTAAGAAATTTTATTTGCTTTTTTCTGGAAGGCATAGTTTGCAACAGCCATGAGGGGAAAACTCATGGAGGTGGTTTTTTGTTTCTTTTTGTGTGTTTTTTAATGAGCTGTAGTCTCTTCTTTTGTTAATTTTCAACTCTTTTGCTATTTGTGCTTGAAAAGTGAGTCACACAAACAAATGAGTTAAAGCAATTTTTCTTGTTCTTGGGAAAACAAACCACCTATTACACTATGAATTTAATTACTTTTTTTCATTTTATGAAGGCAACCTTTTTAGATGAGGCCTTGCTTGGAAGAAACTAGAAAGTCTAATTTTATTCCACATTTGCATGAACCACATAGATGAGATAGTAATCCTGTTGAAATCACTTTCTTCTTGGATCAGTCTAGGACAAATGAACTTGATTTAGAGAGTCAGAGACACTAGATGGCTTTCAGATGTAATGCATGACTTTCCCAAGGCAGTTTCGCTGGCCAGATAGAACCCATGGATTTTCTTTTCCCTTGGTTCTCAATCCAAGGTCATTGCTTCCTTTTAGCTCTTTATTTTAATTCCAAAGGAGCTACAAATGAAAAACCCAACCCATTTAATGGCCCTGAATGAGGTCACTCTGTTCATTTTGCTCTTAAAATAAATGTCCTCTCTCTACACTAAGGTGGGGCAAGGACAATGATTTTTAAGTTTTTTTGTTGGTTCACCTATTCACTGAGAATTGGATGAGTAAATAGATTCCCTTCTTCCCTCAAATGCACACATATCCAAAATTTAGCATGCAATATTGCAGGAGTTATGAAGCCTCCTGAAAGTATTTCATGTACACCAAGTAAAGAATCCCTGCTTTAGGGGCTTGTGGAATAGATGTTGAAAGCTCAGGCATTGGAGACAGACAAACATGGTTTTAAAACCCAGTTCTGCCACTTAATAACTGTGGGACTTTAGACAGAAATACTTAAAATCTTAGTGCATCAGTTTCCTCATCTATAAAATGAAGATTATAGTACATATCTAATGGATTAGTTATGGGAGATATCCAAGTACTACATAAACCATGTGAAATGAAAACAGGAATCACAATTTGTAATCCTGTACTATGACTCGCAAAACAGATAAAATGTTTCAAATGATGACATACAATGAAACTATCAAAATTCCAGCTGTTAGAATACCGGCTACTTCAGACCCATATGTTCTGAGATTTAGACCGTAGAAAGCTGCTTCGCCAGGAACTCTGCATGGATCCATGTGTTTCAAATGTAGCTCCACCTCCTGAACCAGCAAATCACTCGATTTACAAGTTATGACCAGTCCCTCTCTAGGTGTCGATTAATATTAAAAATTGTCCTAATACCAATCTATAACTTTCCTTTTTTATTTCCCCATTTGAGATACTACTCAAACTTTGTATGATAGTGGATTTCTCTAGTGGTCTTTGTATGTGGGCTTCAGTGAACTTCTCAGAGCACCTGAGTGTAGAAATTGTCTACTTTTTCGTTCCCTTTATGCAGTATCATCCTTCCAACCCCAGCTTTAATTTGGGGAAAGGAAATGTTCCCTGCTGTGTGTTGAGTCTGTTTACAGTTACCACTGTTAGGGCCACCATCTAGATAAGAAGGAGTGACTGAGTGTGAAGCTGTCTAACAGTGCGTCATTAGCAGCCTTTTGCTGTGAATAATACATTGATATATTTTTGCTTATTTTCTCTTGAGTTGTTGGTCTTTTTATTTCTAGGAACTCCTTACACATTCTTGATATTGGCCTATCATTTATGATAAAAGCTTCAGATATTTATTTTCCAGTTTTTTCTTTGTCTTTGACTCTGCTTATGCATTTTTCCTTGTTTTAGTTTGTCTTTTAGAAGAATTCATTTTCGTGTAGACAAATGTATCATGGTTTTAACGCTTTCTGCATTTTGAGTTGAAGTTATAAAAGTCTTCCCCATCAAAGATAAAGTTCATAAAAATAGGCAAAAAAAAAAAAAGACAAGGAACATTTTAAAAAAGGGGAACAAACAGTGTAGACTAGCACCACAAGATATGAAAACAATTTCAAAGGTGTGGCAATGGCACATGAAGAGATTGATGGAATATAAAGGAATGAGAAAAAAGAGAATGCAATAGGAAATCAAAAGCAAAACTTACAGGAATTTACCATTCAAACAAAGATAGTATCTTAAACCAGTAGGAAAAATATGGTCGTTTCATAAATGAAATTGAAACAATTGGGTCACATCTGGAAAAAGGTAAGGTTGGAACTTGACTCTGGATAGATTTCAAATGGGTCAAAGATATAAATGTGAAAAATAAAATCCCTTACAAGTCTAAAAGGAAAGAGGGGAGAATTGCTTTATAAACTTAATTTTTCTTCACCTGCTATAGTGGATATCTGTTAGTTGCCTTCCTTCTCAGCATGATTCCATTTGTATAAAATGCTGGAAATTTCATATAAATATATAAATATGGAAAGTACATTAGTGGTTGCCTGGGGCTGGAGATGGGAATAGGAATTGAGTAACTACAAGTGGGCACAGGGATCTTTTGGGAGTGACGAAAATATTCTAAAACTGAACTGTAATGATGTTACAATTATTAAATTGTACATGTAGAATGAATGAATGTTATGATATACATATTATGCTTTAATTGTGCTGTTAAAGTATGGCTTAGTGATAGCTATTCCTGGGCAAAACAAGCCCAGAGTTACCCTCACCCCGAGGGGTGGCTCTATGTGAAGTGACAGATTCTTTCCCAGGATTAGCATTGGGTAAGAATGGAGGTGCCTGATGAATGAGTGAAGAGGACAGACCTAGAAGAAAGGGAAGGTTTTCTTCTGAAGGTCAAAATTTCCTTCCATTTGTTATCTTACTTCCTGTAGGTCTTGACAACCTTTATTGAAAACGGCGTTCTAACTTGCTTCCACAGATGGTGACCAGAACAGCCTGCCTCGTTGCTGAACAATAACCAACATCCTTTACTGACCTCAGCCCAGTTGTTGCTTCTCTTGTTTAATTGACTTTACATGGAAGCACTTCAACAGAAAGTATGTCACTTTTTAGGGAATCGTGCCAAAAAACAATTAATTTCCAAATACACAGCTTTTATATTTGATGCTGCGGTTTCTGTCTGAGGCCACATTTATTTACGTTCCTGTTGGAGGGAGATAACACTCCAGCTGAGGGAACAAGCGTGTGCAGACCCATGGGGATAGCATTGTTGTGGGTCTGACTCTCCTCTTGGCTTTTGCACCCTGCAGCTGTGACTGCCTTTTCAAAATGGTAGCAATCAATCGTACCCAGGGACCGTGGCTCTTCTGTCTTCCTTTTTTTTAAAATTTAATTTATAAGACTGGTTCATAATCTGAATAGAGCCCTGACAACTGTGGGAATGTTCCCATGAAATCCTACATGCAAAGGGATATTATTTGAATTCTGTGGGGATTTTCGTACCCTTCTCAACTATGGCTATCCAGAAAACCATACTGTTCTTTCTGTTTATGTCTCTCAGGAGCCTACTAATGTTTCATTTGCTCCGATATCTTTCTAAATCTATGTTTTATGGTACTCTACTAGGATTCTGTTGTGTTAACTTGAAGTTGTGAGGATATCACAGATAAAGATTGCCCCTAAGGGACAACCGCACAGCAGGGTGGGTGCTGAAGTGCTCAGATCCCATCTGAGTGGAGGGGGCAGGCAGCTGCTGGGAGGTGTGTCTCACGTGGCAGCACTGTCCTTTTGCTGTCATTCTTCATGGCTCGTGTGAGAGCTGGTGGTTGAGGTCTGGAAGGAGTTAAAGGCTGATTGTCCCTCAAGCGTGCAACATGGAGAGTTTTACGTCTACTTCTGCTTAGAAGGGAGTAGCTGGCAACTCTCAGTCCCCTAGCTCCCACTCTTTTCTTTCGTGCGGATAAACCCTGCTGTTCCTATTTTGCTTGTGTTGAAGAATCCTTTCTATGTCTTTCAGAAGAAATTGGTGCTCATAAAAATTAGCAAATCTATTTATTCTCCAATGACATCAAGCAGGGGAAAAGGATTTATTTTCATTCTTGATTCCTTAAACAGTCTAACCTCATTTCAACAAATTTCCTCCTCCCTCCCTTTCTACTTTTCTTCAACACTCCCTTCTTTCTTTCCTTCCTTCTTTCTCTTAGACAAACATATAGAATAAATAAAAATATCACAACTAGTGAAAAGACAAATTAGAAGAGCAATATGTAAGATCACAATACAGGTACACCACAGGCTTACATATTTTTATTAAAGTTGAATTGAAAATTTGGCTTTGAGCTTCCTGTTGGTCAAAGTAAAATATCAATTGTATGGGTCCCTTTGACACACAGAAAAGTAAAAATGTTCTTGGCATTTGTGTTGAAAACTTCCATTGTGACTCTATATGGTATAGGAACCAGGCGGTATGTGCTGTGTAAGACAATGACTTTGTAATAAAATTGATACTGGTTTTAGTAATTTTGATTTTGCAGTATTCCCAGGAAACACCTAGGACATGGCACATATGTACAACTTAGTACAAGGAGTACTGTGACAGCCGGGGCAGTTTTGTACAAGTTAATGTGGATTCCTAATGGTCTGTTTTAATCTATAGATAAAACAGGGAATATATAGAGAAATGGATTATCTGACTTTCAAACTCTCCAGTATAAATATCAATTATCTTGACAAGGCCTTTGATAAGAATTTGGCAACAGATAGCTTAGAGATGTGTCCTCTGTCAAATACCATCATGGAGTAATTTCTCTTCTCTTCAACCTCCTACCAATTTGCTGAGGAATCCAAGTGCATAATAAACCTGAAACCAGAGGATGTGCTGGAGAGTTCTTTAATGATAAGAATTGAAACATCATTGAAAAGTTGGCTTTGCCGTAGGAGAAATGGGGAGGTGATGGGATCTCTAGGTATCTTCAACAAATGTCGATTGCCTCTTTGTGACAAATGTGGTTGGCGCAGCTCTGCGATGCTGTCTGTTCATCTCCTGGGAGAGAGATCGCTGTTTGCCATTTCAGACTCCAGGTGAACCATCTATATTCATTAAGCCTGCTGGGATGTTGGAGGGAATGGATAAATCATGATTTCTCATTTTAAAAGATGTGGTATCAGAATTTCCATTTATCTAGAAAACCCTGGCTGATATCTGCCTTTCTTCTAGTCTTCTGTAACTAGTGTTCAATATGGGACCATCCAGCTATTTTACTGAGCTTGGATCACTTAGCTTTCCATTAACAATAATGTTGACATGTGACTGAAGAGCTCACATACAAAATATCACCAAGAATCACTTTTCAGGAAACTTGGAGGTTTCTACATGTGGTCATGAATTAAGACTCATTCTCTTTTGTCCGACTGTAACTTTACTCAACAAATGGAGCCTGCTCCCCAATTTCTTAGTACATAGTCAAGGTCATCTCATCCCCAGTACCTGAGCATGGAGCTGGGTGTGTTTGAGACTGATTAGTGAGGATCAGAACTGAAGTATGTTATCCAGTGTGAGTGAGCAGAGCAATGGAGTGAGGACTCAGTGAGGGGTGTTACGCAATATGGTACAGGAGTTAGAAGCACAGAGGAAAAGGGCTAGAAAGCTGGGGAGAATTAGAGCAAAGAAAAGGAGAGGGTCAGAATAAGAGATGCATTGAAGAAATAGTAGTTGTTGCTTATATATTTATTTTTTACTTGTGAAATTCAGATAATATTTTTGAAATATTAAAGCAGTGAGTTTTTGCTCCTTGAAATCTCTAATGAGTTGTCCCAGATTTCAGGATCCATTAACTCAGTAGTGTTCACTATTTGAGGAAATGGGCCATACTGCTTAGAGTAAAATTCAGAATTTTGAGTAATATTTTTTAGAATCACTGATACCAATGATGCCCAGGGAACATTGGGCATAAAAAAGCTTATAATTCAAGCTTTTTTTACTAATTAAAAGTCTTCTAAATTCTAGAAGCTTCTCTTTATTTGTTGCAAACAGGTTTGGGGATCTGTACAGTGAAGTTAAGGAGCTATAGAGACAATGAGTTTACAATTTAAGGGAAGTCTCTACCACATAGGAAGGGAAAACAGAAAGGCCCTCCTGCCAGTGTTGGGTAGAAAGGTAGCGTAGGGGGGAAGAGGAGGACAAGGAAGTCTGACTGAATGAAAACATGGTCCTGAAGTGACTGGAGTGTCAGACAGACCCCGTCCATTATCAGAGAAAAGCCCTTCTTTCTTAAAATCACTCACAAGTCTAGAAGGTATGCTTCATATATTTACACAGTATAGATACATGCACAGACATCTACATAAAAATATCTAACATAACTATACAAATGTATTAGGAATATAATATTTTATCCAAAACATAAATCTACATCTTTTTCTAGCCCAGTATGAGTTTTCCTTGTGTCTGTACAAAGGAGCTACTGTCAGGTACTGTGTGTCGGTGCCTGTACACTCGCACAGTAGGACCCTCAAGAAAGCTGCTAGGCATTTGGTACCAAAACAAATGGAAGGCTGCAGCCAACAGAATAAGGAAGCTCAGTTGAAAGCATCTATATCCCCTGACAAGCATCTTGAGCATACATAAATAAATTATACCGAAAAGAACAGGCTTTGAGTGGTTAGCAAGGATTCTCCATCCTGGCCATACCTTGGATTTACTTGGGGAGCTTAAAAAACTTACTGGTATCTAGTCCTCACTCAGAGATTTGGGTTTAATTGATCTGGCCAGGCACTGGTCTATATAGTCAAAAATATTTAACTTTGCACTTTTAAATAATTTCAGATGTACAAAAAATATCAAGAATAATACCAAGAACGTCTTATTATATATCATTCATCCACATTCCCAAGTTGTTAAAATTTTAACACATTTACTTTTTCATTTTTTCACTCTATGCGAGTGAATATATTATTTGTGAAGCATTTGAGAGTAAACTGCAAATATGTTGTTCCTTTTTTCTTAAATACTACACTGTGTATTTCCGAAGAATGAAGACATTTTCCTGCATAATAATAGCGTAATTATCAAGATTAAGGAATTAGCATTGATACTATTGTATCAATGAACCAGTGTAACCAATGAACCACTATAGTATACTTGGGATTGTCTGTGCTAGACAGAAGAAGCTTTAAAGATGCCTGCAGGTGATGCTGCAATGAGGTTGCATTGGCCGCTGAGCTTAATTACATCACGGGCCACAGTGGTACAGCAGCTGAAGGCAACAATGACTCTGTTGTACTTAGGGTAAACTCTTTTCAATAAGGTTGCTTTTACTACATAGTGGCAACCCAGCTGAATCAAAATCTTTCTTTCTGGAGTATAACATGTGAATGACAAGCCAAATCATGGTTGACACTTAGCACAAGGTCAAAATAAAGATACCGGAGACCCTGGGGCCAAAGAGAATGAGACCACATCCTACTATACCACATCCTATACATTTCTCTGCATTGTCCTCACCAAAAGGAGTATGTACTTTCCTCCCTACAATTCTAAAGAAGTTTCCTTATAGAAAAGCCATAAAATTAAAAATAATTAACAAATACGACATCATTGACCAAAAAAACCTGTTTATGGATTGAAGCATGTTTCACAAGCTGTTTACAGGAACAACAGCTTTCTGTTCTGAATTAGTTGTAAGTAACTTAATGACAAGCTTTATCAAATGGGTTTATTTTAGTCTCTCACTATTTAAAGTGTGGCTTGTGGATTGGCAGCATCAGAATGAGTGGTGAGAAATGAAAAATGAGGGCCTTCCCTCACATCTGAATCAGGATCTGCACTTTGACAAGGTCCCCGGGTGATTGGAGTGCACATGAAGGATTAAATACTGCTCCACACAACCTGACCAGCATGTGGTGTGTGTGTGCATTTTGGTTTACTTGTTACAAGTGTCTGCTAAGTTGTGATACAGGCTCAGCCAAACTCATTCCTTCTCGGCTAAATCTTATTGGTTAGCAAGATATCTCTATTTATACACATTACTTTAGTATGGTGGTTCTCAAACTGTGGTTCCCCAGACTTGAGGTATTAGCTCACCTGGAAATCTGTTAGAAATGTAAGTTTTCTGCCCACAGTCCACACCTACTGAATCAGAAACTCCGGGACTGGGAGCTGAATCTGTGTTATGACCAGCCTTCCGGATCATTCTCATGGCCTTGACAGTGAGACCCATTACTGTAGCATCCAGCCGCTACAGTACAGAGACAGTCTTGTCATTACAAAACAACCCACCAGAATTTGAAGGAATAGAAAACGAATGACTAAGGGAAAACAGGTGTAATAATTCAGCTCAATTCCATTCTTATTTGAAATGAATTGGAAAGTTTGTAGGCTCAGTATTTTTTTAAATCATTGGCTGACACCTGGATTTTTGCTTTCAATTGTGAGGTTCTCCTTGCTCAGGAAGGATGCCTTTGGTAGATGCCAAAGTCATTGCCATAAAGATTGGTTTACTACAAGTAGATAAGAAGAAACCTGGACAAAGTCGATAGCCTACTTTAAGTTAATCAGATGTTCTAACTGGGTAGTTTAAATGATTCACAAAGGACATTTCTAAAAAGTTGCTGTGGCCCAAGCTTCAGCAGTGAATTTTGTTCCTTAGTTAAATAAAGAGGAAGGTTTGCAAGCAAATGCTGATTTGTGGATGGGTAGGCACTGTAGAGTTCGTGAGCAGGAGGTACACCTGCTCTGAAGTTTTGTTGCCAACAAAGTCATTTAAGGAGCATGGGAGCAGCAATCAATATTCCCCAGGGGGGCCTCCAAGAAGTGCCAAGAGGAGATACTTCCCATTTCAAACAGGTCAGATAATCAGGTGCAGATTAGAATCAAATATCTAGGCAGTCCTTCCTCCCAGGGCAGCACTGCATCCATTCAGAGCCAATCACTGACGTTCAAAATTGACTTCTTGGCTTATCTTGTTTTCCGTTGAAAATATTGTTGATGCATTTGCTTCTACTAAAGCCAGGAAAGTAAAATTATAATGCAGCCCCTTTTAAGTATAAGTAAATATTTAAACATAAAGTGATGTGAACTTTAATACACTGACTTTTCAATTTTTCAGTAATTTTTCAACTAATGGTCTGGGGAAAAACATAAAAATACATATAAAGACATATGTATATAGGGATGGACAATTTTACTTATACCTTAGGCTCCTAGATAGATTGTCGAGGTACTGTTGGATTCTGTCTTTATTTAAAATGTTGATATTTTGTTCATCATGGACATTTTTTTCCTGTTAATTTTGGTTTTTAAAAAACATTTCATGAGTATATTATTTATCTTTGTTACTGATTTTTGGCACCCTCTTAAATTTTGCAGCCAAGGCCAGAGTCTCCTTTGCCTCATCCCAGATCCCCTGGATCTGTTGCAGAGAACTGAGCTGTACTCACTGGGGTGGAAAAATTTTAGTTCTGCTTCTTAAACATCGTAATACGAAGGAGATATATTGGGCTTTGGAATAAAATGGGGCATCTTTTCAATCCTTGCTGTCATTTACTAGTTTGTGACTTTGTCAATCTCATGGATACTAAAATGCTGTTTAACTGATGTCTTAACCCTCCCTAATGATCAGAGATTTATAAGATAACACCTCTTCATATGTTTGTTAGCCATTTTTTGTTCCATTCCGTAAATTGCATATTCCCTGAACATTTTTTTCTACTGGGTATCTTGCGTTTTTCCTCCTGATTCTGAAGAATTTTTTATGTGTACTGTATATTATTATAATATTAGTTTTATATGTTACAAATTTTTGCTCTCATATATTTACCTTGACTTTGATAACTAAACACATTTTTAACATTGTGTATTGTTTGAGTGTTGCCACCAAAATTCATGCTGAAACCTTAATTCCCAGTGTGGCAGTGTCACGAGATGGGGCTGAGTGGGAGGTTTTCGGATCCATGAGGACACCATCCTCATGAATGGATTAATGCTGTCTCGTGGGAGTGAGTTCTTGCTGTCACAGGAACAGATTAGTTCTCACGAGAGCAGGTTGTTATAAGCAAAGATGCCTCTCTTGTTGAGCCTCTTTGAACATGCCTGCTCACCTGTCTGCTTCTCTGAGCCATGTTGCGATGCAGTCTGAGACCCTCAGCAAGAAGCTGAGCAGATGCCAGAGCCTTGCTCTTGGACTTCCAGCCACCAGGATCATGAGCCAAACAAACCTCTTTTGTGAACAAATCACTCAGTCTCAGGTATTCTGTTATAGCACCACAGATGAACTATGAAAGTTTTGTAGAGTCAAATCCATCAGTTGTGAATTCTTTCCCTATATGGTAAAAAAGATATCCTTCCTTCTCTCCCCCTGCCCATTAGCTTTATAGTTTATATTTCATAACTAGGACTTTAATCAAAATGGACTCTCTCCTTCTGTTATAGTAGTTCCTTAAACCTTCTTCCAACTATTTCCCCCCATCTGGTACGCCAAATAGTCTAACACCATGTTAAAGTTAGTTCTTTCCTTTTCTACTGATTTGTGATGGAGGCTTTACCCTATATCATGTATCCATGTATACATGGATGGCTTAGCCTCCCCATCATGTTGAGTTGCTTTCTCTGAATGTTCCTATGCCACAGCCATGCTGTTTTAATTACTATGATCTTGTAAGGGATTTTACAGCTATGTCAAGGTCCTTTATCAGTTGGCTTTGAGTTCACACTGGGTGGACCAGACCTAATCAGCTGAGTCATTTCAAAGAACATCTAGTTGTCAGAGTCCAGAAGCAGCAGAGATTCTCTATCCATTGCTGGCTTGGAAAAAGCAAGTATCCATGAATTTTACAGCTGCAGGGACATTGATTGTATCAACAACCCAAGGGAGCCTGAAGACAGATGTCTCAGAGTCAAGCCTCCAGCTGAGACTGCAGCTTGGCCAACACCTTGATTTCAGCCTTGTAAGACCCTGAGCAGAGGACCTGGCTGGCTCTGCCTAGGCTTCTGACCTTCAGAGCTGTGAGTAACAGATGAATGCTTTTTTTAGCCACTAAATTTGTGACAATTCATTAGGCAGAATAGAAAACTAATATACTATCTAAAGCTAGTTAGTATTTAAAACTTTCTACTGACACAAATATGCATATTATCATATTTTCTTTCTCTTCCTCTGCCTCCTCATCTCCATTGTGTTGATATCATATGAAGATTTAGTTCACAATTGCTATGAAAATAAAAAAAAAGTTGGACAATTCAAATACTTAATTATCCTGTGTTTTTTTTGTTTACAATTAATAACCTATGGCAGACATTACTTACTGATCTATAGCCAAATATCACTTTTTTTTCTTTTTTTGAGATAGAGTCTCACTTTGTCGCCCAGGCTAGAGTGAGTGCCGTGGGATCAGCCTAGCTCACAGCAACCTCAAACTCCTGGGCTCAAGTGATTTTCCTGCCTCAGCCTCCTGAGTAGCTGGGACTACGGGCTCGAGCTGACTAATTTTTTGTTTCTATTTTTGGTTGACTGGCCAATTTTTTTTTCTTTCTATTTTTAGTAGAGATGGGGTCCTGCTCTTGCTCAGGCTGGTCTCGAACTCCTGACCTCAAGCAATCCTCCTGCCTCGGCCTCCCAGAGTGCTAGGATTACAGGCGTGAGCCACTGCGCCCAGCCCAAATATCACTTTCATCATACTTTAAAGTGCTGGCTTGTTGACAGAAATCTGATTTTGTTCAGTTGTCAGGTGCAGAGTCCTTGGAAAGTAGATTCCTCCACCAGGCAAGGATGGGGAACCTGCTGCCTTCTGATTTCAAGATTGTTCTTTTTTAAGCACCAAAAGTGGCGAGAAAAGTTTCAACTTTCTGTGATTCATCCCTTTTAATAAAAGGATTTATTCTGTAAAATTTGGATTCAGTCAAAAGGCTGCATTCAAGGATCCAGAAGGCCACAGGTTCCCCACCCTGGTCAGAAGATACGTTTTCTCATTGATACTGTTTTGCTCTCTTTGTGTCCTTTCAATGTAAGGTCTTAAATCTTTTTTTAGCTCTGGGACTTTCTCAATCATAATTTATTCAAGTATAGCCCACACTCATTTTACCTTTTCTTTTCACCCTGGAATTGCACTTAGTTGGATATTAAAATTTTTACTTTATCATCCAGTTCTCTTAAATTTTCTCTTTCTGCCCTCCCTTAGTCTCATCCAATCTCTTTTGGGGAGTTTCTGAAAATCTCCTAGCTCTGGAGTTCTTTCCTCAGCCTACTCTGTTATTGAAATCATCCTCTGAGTTCTTGATTTCAATAATTATGTCTTTTAATAGCGAATGCCTTTGGTTGGTTCATCGTAATGCTTGTTCCTGCTTCATATTTGTAAGAATCATCCTGTAATGCTGCAAACCTATTTATTAAGCTTATTTTGAGTAACTACTTTTTCTATATCATTTACCCTGCTTCTGCTGTGTCACATTGCTCTTTTTGTTGTCTTTTTCTTATAACTCTCGGCTCTTTGTGTCTTATAATTTTGGTGCCTACTCCATTCAGGCTCCAGAGCTGCCCCAGATGTTCCTTTGGCTGGAGCATCTGCTCTACTGATCTTCAGACTTAGAACAGGAAGGGCTTCCCCCAGCGAAATATGAGGAAGAGGGAGAGGTCACCTAGGGAGTCCAAGGAGCTCTCTCCTAGCCTAACTCCTTGCCTATACCCCTGAGGATGTTTCTGCCCAGTCACAGGGGTAAGATTCTGAAATGGATACCACCTCCTGGTTGTGAGCACAGAGAAGAGGAAATGGTGATAAGAAGACAGACTGGGTATGCTGCAAATAGATCATGTCAGACTAGTCTGATCCAGTCTCTTTAAAAGTTACTCTGCTGAAGAATAGAAAAATGAGATAGCCCTGGGAGATATCAACAAGGCACAGTGTCTTATTACAGCCTTGTGAACTAGATGAAGAAAGACGTAAAAGATCAATGAGTTGTATGTTTTGTTAGATGGCTGTTGGCTGTACCCAGTTAAGACAGTTAATTGATTACCAAAAGAGAGGATTCTAGCAGTGTACATCAGGGATTTGGCCTTAGCCCTATTCTGATAGTTCAATATTTATTATATTAACGATGTGGTAGAATATAAGAGCATATTCATATCTGTATATGTTTAAAATCTGGGAGGACACTGTCCTTACCTTGTATGCCAAAATCTGGTTCTAAATAAACAGTGAAAGACTAGAGAGACTAATGCAATGGAAATAAATAAGAATAAGCATGTGGTCCAGAAATGTCTCCCCAAATCTAACAGCATCAAAAAATGTTGAGTATTTTAGTTCACAGTAAACTTAATGAGAGTCAGTGTAATGTGGCTGACAAAATATGATTTCCAAAAGCTGCGTCTATCAGAATACACCAAGTAGAAAAAGGAGGTAAGATCCTGCTCTTCTCTGTTCTGATCAACCTGTGCTGAGACAACTCAGTGCAGTTTTGAGTGTCAAGCCTCAGGAGGGACCCAGTGAAATGCAGTGCATTCATAGCATCATCAGCGTAGTAAAGAAGCTCATAACTACATCATATAAGGATTTGTTTAAGGAACTTGTGATCCTCATTCTGTAAAAGAGAAAGATGACTGGGGAGGAGAACTTTCAACAAAGGGTTATTGGGAAGAAAAGGGATCGGCTGCATTTTATGTGATTCTTCCAGAGGATAGGGTTAAGACCAGTGGGTAGAAGCTGCAGGAAGACAGGTTTCAGCTCAACCTATGGAAAACATTTCTAGCAGAGCTTAGCCATTGTATATGTCATCTTTGGAAAGGGATTGACTGATAAAGGAGACATTCAAGCATAAATCATATGATTCGTGAGAGACACACAATGAGCAACAATAGAGCTGATCATTAAAATGCTTCTATAATCCCAAATTGCTTAGCTTATTTAAGGAAACCTCATGGCAGAGATAAAAAAGGAGCTGGGCCAGGAAGGGTGGATAGGTATGACTTAGATCATGCTTTCTCCACATGGGTCATAGCGCCCCCAAGGGAGTGAAATTGGTTCTTACAATTGTGATAAATAGATATACATTCTATCTTTGATATTAATATTTCATGCTGGAAGAGGGGTGGTTAGGAAAATGTCTGAAAAGTTTCCTTAAGGAGTCCATAATGGAAAAAAAGGTGTATTTATTTCCTATTTCTGCTGTAATAAATTACAACAAACTCAGTGGCTTTAAGCAACACACATTTATTATCTTATAGTTCTACAGGTCAGCAGAGACTGTGATCCCTCTGGAGGCTCTAGGGGAGCATTCATGTCCTGGCCCTTTCCAACTTCTAGAAGTTGCCACCATCCTCGGCACATGGGCCCACATCGCTCTCATCTCTGCTTCCACTGTATTAGAATATTAAGTATGAAATGTCCGATTTCCTTAATACTAAGTTTGACAGTTGACATCTCTGACATTTCACTTTGACACTTCTTGATTTCCGTTTATTGTGAAGGTACATCCTCAGTCTTTCAAATGCATGTTTTGGCTTGTGATTATCTTTCAAATTTTTTTTAGAGCAATTTTTGTGAAACCATGGATAAGTTAAAAATTCCTGTTATTTTTGAATATGAGTTCTGTAGTGGAACCAATGCTGTGCAGACAGCTCAAAATATCAGCAAAGTGTTTGAGAAGGATGTGGCTAATGCATGCATAGTATATTGGTGGTTCCAGAAGTTCCATTCTGATGATTTTAATCTTGAGAGTGAGCCAGGTTGGTGACCTGAGGCCAAGTTGGATAATGATGAGCTGAAAGCTGTAGTGGAAGCGAATCCATCTCAACCTATGCATGAGTTAGCAGCAAGCTTTGACATTACTATTCCAACAATACTGAACCATTTGAAACAGATTGGCAAGGTAAAGAAACCAGATAGATGGATTCTGCATTAATTAAACGAACATCAGAAGAGAAATTGTCTTGAAGCTTGCCTTTCTTTGCTGTCATGACATAAAGGTGAACTATTTCTACAGTGTATTATTACGTGTGATGAAAAATGGATTCTTTTTGACAATTGCAAGGGCTTGGCACAATGGTTGAATAAAGATGAAGTGCAGAAACAGTGTCCAAAACCGAATATTCATTCCAAAAAAGCTAATGGTGTCTGTTTGGTGGTCCAGCGCTGGTATTGTCCAATACAACTTCATGCAACCTGGTCAATGGATTACAGCAAATGTCTACTGCAACCAGTTGGACAAAATGATGAGGATGCTTGCGATTAAGCAGCTGAGATTAGTCAATAGAGACAGGTCAATCCTCTTGCAAGACAGCGCTCAACCACATGTCCTACAAACAATGCTGCTCAAACTATAGAAGCTGGACTTGGAAACTCTGTCATCCACCGTATTCACCACAGCTACACAAGCTGTGGAAAATGCCTTTCACAATTTCATCGTCCCTCAGTCTCCAGGCTTCTTCACTGCTGGCTTAAACAAGCTACCATTAAGATGGCAAAATTGTGTTGACAGTTTAGGGCATACTTTGATTAATTGTATTGCTTCTTGTTTGAAATATAATAAACTACACTTTGGATTTGAAATTGGACATTTTATACCTAATGACCTAATATGTCTCCTTTCTTGGTTTTGCCTGGGTAATCCAGGATAATTGCCCCCATGTCAAAATCTTACATTGGCAACATCCCTTTGCCATATAAGGTAACATATTCACGGGTTCTAGGGATTAGGATGCGGATATATGGGGGAGGTGCATTATTCTGGCCATCAGTTGGGAAACACTGAGTAATAATGTGTCATTAGTCATGTGTCATTAATAGTGTGTCATTAGGAGAGGAGGAACAAAGAAAGAAAACATGGACAGTTCTGTGCAATCATAATGATGAAAAAATAACTCGGGACAGAGATGGCCGTCTGTGGATGCAGAAATATGCTATGCCCATATGTGGACACCATTATTATAATTTGAATTGTCATTCACTATTATCATCATAATTTTGATTTTATGTTTGGACAGGGCTAATTTTTAAGTACCATTTGCATATGTAAATCCAAAAGCCCTAGTAATTCCCCGCATTAGCTTCATAAAGCCACTGTAACAAATTAACACAAGTGAAGTGCCTTATAACAGAAACTTATTCTCTCACAGTTCTGGAGGACAGAAGCAGAAATTAAAAATTGAGATGTCGGCAGGGCCCGGCTCCCTTTGAAAGCTCTAGGGGAAAATGCTTCCCTGCCCCTTCCAGCTACTGGGAGCTCCAGGGGTTCCTTGGATTGTGGCTGTGGAAGCTCAGCACTGTCTTCCTCCTCGCACCTCTTTCTCCTTTTCTCCCTCTGTGTCTGTCTTCTTTTGTGTCTTTTATAAAGACACGTCATTGGATTCAGTGTCCAACATATAATCCAGGATAATTACATTTGCAAAGACTCTCTTTCCAAGTAAAATCACATACACAGGTTCCAGGGCTTAGGACCTGGATTTATCTTTTTTTTTTTTGTTGGGGGGGCGGGGAGGGTATAATTCAACCCACTGAAATCTCAAGTCAAAATTGCCTCAAGGGAAAGAAATGATAATTTTTGTTTTCAAAGGAGCCAACAATGCTGGCCTTGCCATGAGTCATTTTCTCGGCAGTTGTTCCTAGACATTAGTGGGCAGCAGCATCATTTGGCAGGTGGTTCAGGGGAGGCCCTAAGAATTTGCACTATTTATGGACTCCTGGGGTGGGGGAGTAGTATTGATGCTATTTCAAAACACTTATCTTGTCGCTTCTCATTTCTTCCCTCATTTCCCTCTTCCCTTCCTCCACATAGTGGCTGGGGTTGTATTTTTAAAGGATAGTTCTGATCATAGCATTTCTTTTTTAAATCCATCATTGATTTTGTTTTTATCATTTCTTTAGACTAAGTCCAGATTGCCAGCTTGACATCTAAGCCCTTTGATGATCCTGTCCCATGCTCATCTGAGTCTCAAGCTCAACACTCCAGTTGTGGGGACCATTCCCTGCTCTCTGTACCGGCCTGGTACTCCCCTGCAGTCATGTCACTGCCTTTGAGCTTCCTCTGTCTTTGCCCTTCATCCTTCAGGGGGGCTCCTCCCTGCTGGCATTTATTTCTCCTGCCCAGCCCAAGCACAGTGTCTCCCCGCTCTTTGTGCTCCCTAGACTTCACAGTGCACAGGGATCACCTGGGGAGCTTGTTACAATGCAGATTCTGACTCCCTGGATCTGGGGAGAGCTGGAGATGCTGCATGTCTGACAAGCATCCAGATGATGCTGATGTTGCCTCAGGGGACCACACTCTAGTAGCAAAATTCTGTAGCCCTCACCACTGTCTGCCTTAACTGGGTACATGTGTGTGCATGCGGGGGGCCTCTCTCCCTCCTCCACAAACCCTGATCTCCCAGGGGTGGAGAACCACGGCTTGTTCATCTCCAACATCCAGGCCTAGTAGCCTGGGCGTATGTGCCAAGAAGCTGATGAAGGTGAATGGAGTTAAATTAAATTTGAACAAAAATGGAAGATAATTGTTGCAATTTGGCTCTTTGCTGTCTTCCTGCTGCTGCTACTGCTGTGGCTACTGCATGGTTGGCTCTGGAGAGGGGCCCCTGGTGCCTCCAGCTGGCTTAAAGAGACTTCATGAATCAAAAGTCTATCTGAATTATTTTTATGCACCCTATCAAACTCTCCTTCAGGTGAAAGTAATTGTTTACGTAGTTAACATCACCCCAAAGATCCAGGTCACAGCAGCTATTCGGCGAGAACCCATTTTGCATAATGCTTGTGGAATCAGGAAAAAGCTTGTTTTTTCCTATGAATAAAAAGCTGTCTCTATTGGGAGCATGTGGAATGAAATGGTGAAATTCTCATTTAGAGGTGGGCTGCCTCGTTCTGTTGCTTTTGTTTAGAAATAAACTGGAGGGAGGGAAGGAGAGAGAAAAGTTAAATAAAAATAAAGTATTTCTACAGATTCCAACAGACTATGCTTCCAAGAAACAGAGGTCACTTTGGTGCCTCTTTTCCTTCTGCATGTTTGGTGGAAGCATTAGACTAGTCAATAGGATCAAACAGAGCTTTTAAAAGAGAGAAAGTGTGGCTCAGTGGAGAAATACTACCATACCCTGAGACTCGAAGGTACAGGGATTTGACCAACAGAGCTTGGTGGGTATAGTGGGGTGACCAACTCGTCTTAGTTGCCTGAAATTTTCCTGGTTTTAGTATTAAAAGTTCCAAGTCCTGGAAAACCCCTCAGGCCCAGGCAAACTGGGAAGTGTGGTCACCCTACAGATAGAGAGGGCCCCCGTAAGGAAAGTTTTCAAGCAGTTCTTTTGGCTCCTTCTTGTCTAAATTCTTCAACTACATTCTTCCTTCCTGGTGGTCTCCATCTGCCTTCCCACTGCCCCGACAAGAGGTTCCTTCAGGTGCTCTTCCCTAATCCGCCGCCAAGTGTTCAATGCTGAAAACACTTAATGCTTGTTGTCGTCTTCCAGGAACATTTTGACTGTGAGCCCCTGAGGACTCCTCCAGTGTGGAGGCATTAGTACTTGCTTGTCTTCGTGTTTCATTCATAATAACAATGCTGCACATTTTATTTTGCAGAATATTATTCACTATTATCACATTTGCTAATAATTACAACTCCCCCATTGGGAGAATTTGTTGGGAAAGGTGTTGGTATGTCTAAATTGCCCTTGAAAAACAATAGGCTCCAAAAGACACACAGGTGGCCTAAAGTAGCACAGGTAATCAGACAAAACTGGGGCCTCAAACTCAGGAGTCCTGACTCCAAATGTAGGGCACATTCTATCATTGCCTCATTTGAGATGTTCTGTTTTTATCCATGTAATGATGGTGTTTCCATTCTCAAGATATCTCTATGTGAGAGTCAAGTACTAAATTAGCCTATCAGTAACTACTAAAAAAGTGCTACATCTTATCTATGATGCAGGTATAATGACTGGGTTTTATTATTTTTTATTTCCATCTCCAGTGGACTCAGAGCTCTCGGGCCAATTGGGAGAATTTCCTGGGTGTGGTAACTTTAGATTCAGTCAAGAGGCTGCTGCAGCCAGAGCAAGGTAGAAAGAGGAACAAGGCCCAAACAGAAGCCCACCTACTATGTCAGTGTAGACCCCGGGGAAATGGATCCAGACACAGGCTCATCATAGCTTTCCAGGGGGCTGGAGAGGGCCAGTGTCTAAGCAGAGGACCTGACCCAGTTGTAATGGTGGCCACATTTGGCCCAAGGATCTGTTACACCTGTGGACAGGATGGCATTCACATGCCAGAGACAAGAAGTTGCAGTGTCTTCACCTAAAAGTTCTGCATAACAATTGAGGTCCTCTCCTGACCCGTGTAGGGATAGTTCATGACAATATTTTATAACAGATAAACTATAGATGTGTGTTTTATTTGCTTAGTAATACAGGTTTAGCATCCAAACAGCTAAACCATTACCCAGAGGAAAGTAGAAATGATTCATCTGATTGTTTTCCTATGTACAAATTGTTACTGAACTGCAGGATTTTTTTTTGTTTGTATTTTTAAATTTTATTTAATTGTAACAAAAAAATTATAAATGAGGAATTGGATAGTCAGCTTTGGAATTCTTTGTATTATTCTAAATGAGAACTGTTACATGTATTAGCCAATAAAATATTTTTAGAGTGTGTGTTATTCAGACGGTACATTCAAGTGGTATTCAATAAAAGGCCTCTTAAGATGGTGTGAGCAGGCCATAGCAAAACCACAAAGGGTAAGTCAGGACTTTGGGCTAGTAATAAGGTGGGGAACACCATGACCACCCTAGACAGAAAGGGGTCAGGGAAGGGAAAAGTTACTGGAACCCACAAACAGAGGGTAGGTAGACTTGACCTAGTAGGTGCCACCACTTTGGGACAAAGGACATGGCTAGCCTGGGATGACTTTGTCAGGTGGGAGCCAAAGGAATATAGTCCCAAACCACACTCCTTCCTTCTGCTTTCCTGTTTGTGTTCCTCCTTGCCAAACACCTAAAGCCACAGGGTAGGGGGCCCAGTGGATGTGAAATCTATCTAGACAGATCTCTCATGGCAGAGTGAAGCTGGTCAGCACCCAGTTTCCATAGTCATTCCAAATTTTGAATGTTACCAGTAATGTTTATGATAAGGCCATGCAGTTACTGTCTCCATTTGTAAATAAGGAAATGGAGGCTCAGAGTCACACACTATCATGTCAAAGATATTGAACTCGTGTCTTTTTTCTACAAACCCTGTGTTCTCTCCTCTGCTCCTGAATGGTGAGTTGGTAGACTGTTTCATTATAGTGCCATGTCCAATGGAGCACTGCCCCAGAGAAGACTAATACAGAAACTCAACTCCTGAGTTTTAAAAATAATCTCTAAATCACTTTTTTATTTTCTTTGGTACCAGGGCTGAATCACCATAGTTTCTTTCTCTGGTGAGTTTCAGTATCAATCTGACCTTTTGTGAGCATCTCTGAGGTGGTTCAGGCTCTGGCATCGTATTTTATAAGTTCTTCTGGGGCTAGCTGAAAACATTTTATAATGTGGGGCTTGTTTTATTTTACAGCTTAATGTGCCCATTTAAAAAATATTTTCCTGTCCAAGGAACTTTCTGAGTTGCCCACACTCCAAATCCTGTAAATTGTAAGAAAACTATTTCATTACCTATATTTCTCAAGGCAAAGGGACATTTATTCCTGCCTGGACAGAACATTCTGTAAATCACCCAGAACAAGATGCTTCTGGGGTCACAAAGAAGTTGACTGGTATTGATGTGAAGGTGAGAAGGCAGGCTTTCCCTTCCTCATCAGCTGCCTGTGATTTGCATATCCCATTATCTGCTTATTAACCAGTGTCTTGTAACAATGGCAGGTTGTGAAATATGCACACATGGGCTGTTAAGCAACACACTCTCGGGGGTTCATCCTGTGATTACATCCCTGTAATGAAGAGGCAAAAGTTGAGGATGCAACGATGGGATCCTTGGCAATGAAATGAAATCAGAATTTGATCTAATACCACATGACTTGCTCATGGCACAGACAGAGTATCAAATGATCCACCTGAAATTTAATCCTTGGTATAATCTTCCTGTTACATCCATTGTCCTCCCATTCGTCTGAATGCCATACAGAGCAGTATGCAAATTAGGTTGACATTATCACATTTCATTTTATCGTAATTCAGTTTAATTGTGACTTCTGTGTTTTAGCTTAATTTATCCTGGGTATGTGTATGTCCTGGGAAATTTAGCAATGTGACGGGAAGGGAGAAAATGATACTGACGTCTGGATCTTGCATGGTCAGTACCACTGAAGGTGGATATATGAAAGCTATTTCTTTGAAAGCAGGTGGGGTCAGAGTTAAAATAAAATGTCTAAAATGCAGCATGGTTTTTAGAGATTGTCATTTATTAATTTTATTCTTAGGAGCCTCCCAGCAATTTTACTGATTGGAGTTTATCTGGTGTTAAAATAAGAGAAGAGGTACAATGCTATTTTGCAGAGAAGAGACCCAACAGTCAAGTGGTCGCTTTGGGTCAGGTACTCTGATAGATACTGAACATAACACTATCTGATTGGATTTCCACAACAGCTCACAAGGAAACAGTTACCATGACTGTTTCTGTTCTTTCAGAGCCCTTCTCGGCCAATCAAGATACTCGCAGGAGGGAATAAGACAGTGTGTGGGAGGGGTTGTTCAGCAAATGTCCTCCCTACTTTGAGCTGCCAGAACAAAGGCTCTTGAAGTTACTACCCATTCCTACTATTTGGGACATTTACAGCCAATCAGAATCTCCAGCCCTGGGCTTTGGGTGCTCTGTCAAAGCAGTATATGCTGTTTAGTAAAAAGTCGCTCTTGTTTCTTCCCGGGGCTTGGGCTATCATCGCTGGCTCCATCCTCAGCTGGGGTGGCCTGGGTCCCCCTCCAGGGTTGCTGCACCCCTCCCTGTGATGGGCTGATGTGATGCAGACTCTGCTCCCGCATTATCAGGCCACCTCATTCATTCCTCAGCCCTCTCCAGGAGAGCACCTTATTAAGATTGTGTTAATTCTGGTATCAGATCCCTTTATCTGGAGTTTTCCTGATTAGGCATTTGGAAAATGGGCAAGCTTCTTTTTTAAAATGTAGAAATATTAAATGAATAGAATATAACTAGGGTAATTTAGCCAATGTATTCATTGTCCTGGAGAAGACATTTAATGCCAATAAAATTAAAACCAATTTCTGTCTTCGCTTAGAAAGAAATTTAAGCACCAATGAAAATGAGCCTTTTTAAGAGAAAAGCAAGGCTCAGCTCCCTTTGCCATTGTAGTTGGGCTGCATTGCCAGGTCCTTCTTTAAATTTGAAGGTCAAATAGTTAACTTATGATAAATGATACTATACTGAGGTTTGAGCCAAGGCAAAGAGTGTGGGAAAGCTTATAAGAAAACCATTAAGGCTCCAAATTTGCTGACCTGTGAGGACTCTGGACTGAGAAGTAGGGATTCTTGCAATAAGTACGTACTTGTGAAGAAGCCAGAGGGGGTATTACTGGCTGAACCAAGGTCAGAGGAAAGCAGGGTATCAGAACCCAACAATAACCCCATTTAAGGTTTTTACAAACTTGTATTTACAAACCTGTACTCTGAAATTTCAGATTTGCCTTTTTTTTTTCTTTTCTTCTTTAACTGGATAGAAGAACTATTATAAAGTGCAGGCAAAGTGAGCATTTGGAAAGCAATTTCTAATAATGCTTTTTCTGTTTGATATTTTCTTTATGTTTGATAGGGCTTTGCCGCCTGGCCAATTCTAATACAGCCTATAATTGACTTTCAGTCAGACATTCATTCAGTCCTCAATTTTAATATTACCAGCATACTTTTTTGTTATTGCTACTGTTGTTTGTTTTGCTTTTAAAGTCTGTAGACTCACAAACAAGCACAGTTAATCTTAAAGCTAACAATGGGCAATTTAAAATGAATTCCATCATGAACTTGAGTAATTCACACTGTTTCTCATAACCCCAGATACCTTGCCTATATTATGAAGGTGTATCCCCCCTTTTTAACTACTAAAATTTAGTAAATGCTTGCTAAATAACCAAGATACTCTACATTTATATATGAATTATCTCATTCAATCTTTAAATCATTCATGAACCAGTTACTATTATTTCTAATTCTTTAGAGGAGGACACAAAGTTTCAGAGATGCTACATAACTTGTAAGGCATGAAATGTTAATTCAGGTACTATATTAAATCACTATACTAAAATGTTTAAGTATCTTCCAGCCTTAATAGTCTTTGACTCCATTTTTTTAATATAAAGATTTACATTGGTCTAGCTATGCTAAAATATTAACTCCAATGAGGTCATCTTCTGGATAATGAGGGAATATTTGATTTCCTCTAAAATTTAACATGGCTTATACATTGATGATAGCTGCTGAATATATTTTCCTATGGATTAAGTTTTTCTGCCAAATAGAAAGGATGAGTAGAAACATTCTAAGCTGCCTGGCTTTCTTTCTCAAGGAAGATGCTCAATAACAATGGAAATCATTTTATATCTTCATCACATAAGCACAAAGGAGCAGAAGTAGCAATTAAAACAATATTTAAAACTATATGCAACATATTTTGAATTTTAAGCCATCAATAGTGGTTATTTATTCTTATGAAAATACAACCACAGACACAGCATTTTTACTATCGAGGAGATCACTGCTTTGATTTTATTTAGATTTTTATTTTCGAGGTCTCAAATTTTTATACCTTTTAACTAAGGTTTCCCACAAGACATCCCTAAGGTGGAGGGAAAGTGAGGGGAGGGGTGGCAATGGAAGGATTTTACTCACATTGTACACAGTACATCATAAGATAATGTCATTTTACTATCCGAGGCAGGTAGAGACTGGTTTGGAAATAGATATTGTACATTTGCTAGCATCCATTTATCCATCCTTCTGGTCATTAATTCAGTCTTTTAATAAATATGTACTATGTGCCAAGCACGGGGTAAACTTTAGCAATACCAGAATGAATAATGAAGGTCTTGGTCTTTGGGGCTCCCAGTCTAGTGAGGTAAAAGGGAAACAACAACAGATAACTATGAAGTGTAAATAGAGTTATGAGAAAAGACAGTGCTAAATGTGAGGCCACTTATTTCAACCCCTGTGAGGACCAGGGCCTGCTATCTAAACCAGAGTCTTAAAAATTGAGTAGATATTTTCCAAGTGATGAAGTGGAGGGAAAATGTTCCAGCCATAAGCAAAGAGATGAGGATTTGAGTAATAGCAACAGATTTAATAGGGCTACAGCTTAAGGTGTACATGAGAGAATAGTGAGAGATAGGGTAGGTAGCAAAGGAAGAACCAAGTCAAAAAAGGCTTTGCATGCTGTGCTGAATTCCTTGAACCCTTTCTTAGAACTAGCAAAGAATACTAAGGCAAAGGGCATCATGATATAATTGTTAAAAGACAATACTGGTGGACAGTGTGGAGCAAGAAATGCTTAATTTTCCAGTTCAACTATTGGACTCTGTCCGTACACGGAACCCTTCTTGTTAATCAGCAAAGACTTTTGATAGGCTTCTAAAAATCACTGCCCTTCAGCGAGGGGGCCAGCTATACCCAATTTAGAATAAGGCAAAAAGCAGGAAATGGGAAATTGGCCAACAGTTTGGAGGCAATCTGACACATGTGCATCTGTTGACATAATTTACAAATGAAATATAAACAATGCAGGACCATAACAGAAGCAATCATGAGAAATCATTTATTAGCTGATTTGGGCCAATAAAACATCAGTGGAAACCTAAATTTGGTTCTTTTTTGCTAATCTTCATCCAGTTCTTAGATACATGAGTTACAGGTGCTTTCAAGCACCACATGTACTCACCATCAAATTGGTATTAACTGATCAACACATAAGTGCACATATAAGAATAACATATATTGTATGTTGGGCTGGGTGGAAGGGAGGGGGGGGAGGTGGGTGGAGGGGACGGGTATATACACACACAAAGAG
This sequence comes from Avahi laniger, assembly GCA_963575035.1. Taxonomy (NCBI): domain Eukaryota; kingdom Metazoa; phylum Chordata; class Mammalia; order Primates; family Indriidae; genus Avahi; species Avahi laniger. The sequence goes on along the minus strand of CAUYSK010052039.1, from coordinate 188 downwards.
TACAATGTGCACCACCCAAAGGATGGACATATTTGAAACTCGGACTGGGTGGGGGGGAAGGGCAACATACGTAACCTAAATATCTGTACCTCCATAATATGCTGAAATAAAAAAAAAAAAACAGTAAAAAAAAAAAAATGTCAGCATAATGTGGCAGGGCCCAGAAGCCAAGTTGTTCATCATCAGCC
>CAUYSK010052037.1:0-17645 GCA_963575035.1 Avahi laniger | reverse complement strand
GGGCCGAAAGCCAAGACATGTGGATGGCCTCTAAAAACTGAAAGAATTGAGGATTTTTCCTAGAGCCTCCAGAAAGAAATACAGTCTGCCAAAACCTTGATTTTTTTTAATAGATTTAATTTTTCAGAGCAGTTTCAGTTTTCCAATAAGTTCAGCAGATAGTAGAGAGGTTTCCCCTAGATCCTCTCCTCTCTCCCCTCCTCTGTTTCCCCTATTGTTAACATCTTGCTTTAGTGCAATGCATTTGTTACAATTAATGAACCAACATCAATACATTATTATTAACAAAAGCCCATAGTTTACCTTAGGGTTCACTCTTTGTGTTGGACAATTCTAGGAGTTTTAACAAATATATAATGTCATGTATTCACTGTTAAAGTATCATAAAGGGTAGGTTCACTGCCCTAAAATTTCCCTGTACTCCACCTATTCAACGCATTCTTCCTCCCCCTGAGAACCTGGCAACCATTAATCCTTCTAGTGTCTCTCTATAATTTTGCCTTTTCCAGAATGTCGTATCACTGGATTTATACAGTATGTAGCCTTTTCAATCTGGTTTCTTTCATTAAGCATTTTTAATATTCATTAAAGATTCTTCCATTTTTTTGTGGCTTGATAACTCATTTCTTTTTATTGTTGAATAATATTCCATTGTATGATCATATCACAATTGGTTTACCCAGTCACCTTTTGAAAGACATCTTGGTTGCTCCCAGTTTTTAGTGATAATGAACAAACCTGCTATAAACATTAGTGTGCAGATTTTTGTGTGGCTACAAATGTTCGACTCACTTGGGTAAATACCCAGGAGCACATTGCTGGATTGTATAAGACTATGCTTAGCTTTGTTAGAAATTGCCAAATTACCTTCCAAAGTAGTATCATTTTGCTTTCCCATCAGCAAAGAATAAATGTTGCTGTACATCAACTAGCATTCAGTATTATCATTTTTTTAAATTTTAGGTAGTGGGATCTCATTATTGTCTTAATTTGCAATTTTTTGCATGTGATGTCATACATCTCATAAGCTTATTGCCCATCCATATGTCTTCCTTACTAGGGTAGCTGTTCAGGTCCTTTGACCATTTTTAATTGGGTAGTTTGTTTTCTTATTGCATTTTTATTTCTTATTTTCATCAGGGAAATGCAAATCAAAAGAATTTTAAGAGCTCTTTGCATACTTTGGGTGATGGTCTTATCAGATATGTCTTTTGTAAATATTTTTTTCCTCAGTCGGTGGCTTAGATTCTCATTCTCTTAGTGGTGCCTTTCACAGAGCAGAGTTTAAATTTTAGCAAAGTCGAATGTACTAATTTTTTGTTTTGTTGATTGTTCTTTTGCTGTTTTATCTAAAAAGTCATCACCAAAACCCATGGATCTTTTTAAATTAAAAAAATTGTAAATAATATAAAAATATATATATTCCCACCTGTAAATAGATCTGGGCTGTTACTTAGTGAGACCCATATACTAATACTAATATCAGGGAGCTAGATGTGACATGGAGAAGGCAGACGAACTGTCCTAGAAAAGAAGGGTCCTTTAACTACTTACTGCCAAGAAATGTTGCACTTATCCTGAGACATCAGTACTTTTTTATTTTAAGGGCACTCTCAACTGTGTAATTAATTCATAGTATAGGAGAGTAGGCAGTCTGGTATCTACTACAAGGAAGGGCAGGGATAAAATGAGAAGGCATAGAAAATTATGATGACCTTTTAGAAAAAGAATTTGAAAAAATGTGTCATTCTTTTCAACCAATAGTTCTGGACCAACTGGAATCTATGTGCAAAAACTGAACCTAGACACAACACAAAAATGAACTCAAAACAGATCACAGACCTAAATATAAAATGTGAAACTATGAAACTCCTAGAAGATAACATAAGAGAAAGTCTAGTTGACCTAAGATTTGATGATGACTATTTGCATACAACACCCAAGGCACAATCCACGGGGAAAAGAATTGATAAGCTGGACTTGATTTAAATTAAAAATTTCTATTCTGTGAAAGTTACAGTCAAGAAAATGAAGAGATAAGCCATAGACTGGGAGAAAATATTTGCAAAAGACATCTCTAATAAAAAAACTGTTACCCCAAATATAAAAAGAACTATTAAAATTCAACAATATGAAACAATCCAATTAAAAATGAGTGAATGGATACCTCACCAAGGAAGATATATAAGGGCAAACAAGCATAAGAAAAGATGCCCCATATTATATGTCATCAGAAAAATGCTAATCAAAACAACAATGAGATACCATTGCATACCTGTCAGAATGGCCAAAATCCAGAACACTGACAACACCAAATCCTGGAGAAGATGTGGAGCAACAGAAACTCTCATTTATTGCAGGTGATAATGCAAAAATTATACAGCCTCTTTCAGAGACAGTTTGGCAATTTCTTACAAAATTAAACATACTCTTACCATACAATCCAGCAATCACGATCCTTGGTATTTTCCCAAAAAGGTTGAAAACTTATGTTCACATAAGAACCTTCACGTGGATATTTATAGCAGCTTTATTCATAATTGCCCAAACTTGGAAGCAACTAAGATGTCCTTTGGCAGATGAATGGAGAGATTAAACTTTGGTACATCAAGGCAATGGAATATTATTTGATGCTCAAAAAGAAATGAACTATGAAGCTAAGAAAAGACATGGAAGAAATTTAAATGCATATTACTAATAAACAGGACAGTCTGAAAAGGCTACATATTCTATGATTCTAACTATATGACATTTGGAAAAGGTTAAATTAGGGAGACAATAAAAAGATCTGTTATTGCCAGGGTTTAGGGAGAGGGAGGGGTGAATAGGTGGAGTACAGAGGATTTCTAGGACAGTGAAAATTTTCTCTATTATCCTGTAATGGTGGATACATGTGTGTCATTTGTATCCACATTTCTCCAAAGCCACAGAATGTCCAACACCAAGACCAAACCCCAATGCAAACTATAGACTTTTGGGTGATAATGCTGTGTCAATGTGGGTTCATCAATATAACAAATGGACCACTGTGGTGGAGAATGTTTATAATGGGGGAGCTATGTATTTGTGGGAGCAAGTTGTATATGGGATATCTTTGTACCTTCCTCTCAATTTTGCTGTGAACCCAAAACTGCTCTTAAAAATAATTGTCTTTAATAAAAAAAAAATGCATCTTAAAAAAAAAAATCCAACGTCACCTAGATTTTCTTGTAAGTCATCTTCTAAAAGTTTTATAATTTTGAATTTTACATTTAAGTCTATGATCTATTAGGAATTAATTTTTCTGAAAGGTGTAAAATCAGTGTCTAGATTTTGGGGGGGTGGGGCGGGATGTAGATGTCCAATTGTTCCAGCACCATTTGTTGAAAAAGCCATCCGTCTCCACTGAATTGCCTTTACTCCTTTATCAAAGATCAATTGACTATGTGTGTGTGTGTGTGTGTGTGTGTGTGTGTGTGTGTGTGTGTGTCTATTTTGGGGATGACTATTCTGCTCCATTGACTTATTTGTCTATTCTTTCACTGATACCACACTGTCTTGATTATTATAGCTGTGTAATAAATCTTGAAGTTCAGTAATCTCAGTTCTCCTACTTTGATCATTTTCCACCTTGCGTTGGCTGTTAAGGGTCTATTGCCTTTGCACATAAATTTTAGAATCAGTTCATGAATAAATGGCCAAAAATAAATGGCTGATTTTGATTAGAACTGCTTGAATCTATACCTCAAGTTGGAAAGAGCTGACATCTTAACAATGTTGAGTCTTTGTATCTATAAACATGAAATATATCTCCATTTATTTAGCTCTGTTTTATTTTTTAATCAGAGTTTGGAGTTATATTTTTATGCATTATTTTTTAGATTTATACCTAAATATTTTTTGGTGCTAATGAAATGGTATTATGTTCTTAATTACAAATTGCAATTTTTCACTGCTTATATATAGGAAAGCAATTGACTTTTTTGCATTAACCTTGAATCTAAAAATCTTGGTTTTGTATTAAATTTGCAACCAAAAATCTTGTTTGACTATGTTCATTTATTAGTTCTAGGAGTTTTTTTTTTTCTTTTGTCAATTTGGAAAGATTTTCTACATAAATAATCATGTCATCTACAAACAATTTTATTTCTTCCTTCCCAATTTGTATACTTTTCTCTTCTTTTCCTGTCTTATGAATAGCTTAGACTTCCAGTACAATGAAAGTAGGGGTAAAAAGAGACATTCTTGGATTGTTCTCAATCTTTATGGAAAAGCATCTAGTTTCTCATCATTAAGTGTGATACTAGCTGTAAGCATTTGGCAAATATTCTTTACCCTGTTGAAAATGTCTGCCTCTATTCCTAGTTTGCCGAGAGCTTGTATCATAAAAGGATGTTGAATTTTGTAAAATCCTTTTTCTGTATCTGTGGATATGATCATATGAGTTTTCTTCTTTAATCTGTTGATGTAATTGATTACCTTAACTTATTTTCAAATATTGAGCCAGTCTTGCATACCTGTAGAAAATTTCACTTGATCATTATTTATAATTGTCTTTTTGATTGATGGATTACATTTACTAATATATGATTGAGGAATTTGATGTTCATGAAAGATAGTAATCTGTAGTTTTCCTTTAATATAATTTATATGGTTTTGGTATTAGGTTAAAGTTGACCTTATAAAATGAGTTAAGAAGTGTTCATTCTGCTTTCTGGAAGATACTGTAGAAAACATGTATCATTTCTTTCTTAAATGTTCTATAGAATTTACTCATGAAATCATCTGGGTCTGGTGCTTTCCATTTTGGAAGGTTATTAATTATGGATTCCATTTCTTTAACAGATATACACCTTTTCAGATTATCTGTTTTACCTTGTGTGAGGTTTCATAGATTGTGCCTTTCCAAGACTGGTCCCATGTCACCTAAGTTATCAAATTGTGGACCACAGAGTCATTCATAATATTCCTTTATTATCCTTATAATGTCTGGGGGATTAGTAATAATGATCCCTCTTTCATTTTTGATATTAGTAATTTGTCATCTCTTTGGGTTTTTTTGTTAGTCTAGCTAAAGATTTATAAATTTTATTGATCTTGTCACAGAACCACCTTTTGGCTTCATTGATTTTCCTGTAGTTTTCTGTTTTCAACTTCATTGATATTATTATACCTTTTAAACAATTTGCTCATTTTATATTGCTCTTTTTTTTCCCTATCTTCCTAAAGAGAAAGCTTAGATTATTGATTTTAGTTCTTTCTTCTTATCTAACACATGCATTCAGTACTATAAATTTCCCTCTCAGCACTGCTTTTGCTGCATTCCACAGATTTTTATATGTTATATTTTCATTTTCATTTAATTTGAAATATTTTTTAAAGATTTTTGACTCATGTTATTTAGAAACATGTTTTGTAATCTCCAAATAAGTTTTTCCAGCTACCTTTCTGTTATTGAATTCTATTTATGTCCATTAGGTTCTGAGAACATACTTTATATGATTTCTTTTAAATTTGTCTTTTAAATTTGTTGATATGTGTTTTATGCTTGAAAATGTGGTCTATCTTGATGAATGTTCCATGTGACTTTGAGAAATGTGTGTGTGTGTTCTTCTGCTATTAGATGAAATATTCTATAAATGTCAGTTAGATCCACTTGATTGATGGTGCTTTTCAGTTCAATTATATCCTTACTAATTTTCTGCCTGCTCGATCTATCAGTTACAGATAGAGAGATGTTGATGCCTCTAGCTATAATAGTGGATTTGTCTATTTCTCATTGCAGTTCTCTCTATTTCTGCTGCATGTATTTTGATGCTTTATTGGTAGGTACATACACATTAAGGATTATTATGTGTTCTTAAAGAATTGACCCTTTTATCTAATACCCCTCTTAATTCCTGATATTTTTTATTGTTCTTAATTATGCTTTTTCTGAAATTAATTTTGCTACTCCAGCTTTCCATTGATTTCTGTTAACATGACATATAGTGGAAACAGACTAGACAAAGCCAAAATCCAAAATAGGACCTGAGAACAAACACTTGATCTAATCACAGTAAATGCACAAAGAAGAAATCAAATGATTAAAACAATTAGAAAAATAATAATAGAAAACACAAATATGATCCAACCTAAATATTATTGGTTTCCCTGAGCAAGAAACCCAACAAATGGTTCAGAAAAAGTTTTCAATGATATAATACAAGAAAATTTTCTGAAATTAAAGAACTGAAATTGTACTTTACAGGGAGATATTGTATTCTAAGAAAATATGTATATCATCAATAAGAAGGAAGAATATGATAAATAATATAAAAGTACAATGTACTACCTCGATGCAGATGAGGAAGAGATTAAATTCTACCAATGGAATTAGAGAGGGCTTCATGGCAGAGATGTCATTTGGGATGTGCCTTGACAGCTAGATTTCTTTGGAAATTGATGATAGAGAAATACACAGCCAGTAGTAGGAGCAAAAGTAAAGTGAGAAATTATAAAGATTATTTGGAGAAATATCATGAATGAATAGTTAACAGAGATAAATATGGAAGTGGAGCTGAAGAGTAGAAGTTACTGGGAAAACTTCACTAATGTGCTAAACCTGAAATTTCATTTTATAGGCAATAGGAAATTGCTAAAATTTTTGAATTAGACTTCCACATATCACTTTTCCATTCTAATGTACTATTCCTACTCCTATGCCAAGAGGTTTAAATAAAAGCCATTGTTGATATTTCAGACTAAAGTTCACTCTATCCTCCCCCCAAAAACTGGGAAAAGCTCAGCCTACTGACTTTTAACCTGGTTTGACAATGTCTGAAGACATTTTTGTTGTCACATCTAGGAGGAGAGTGCTATTGGCACCTACTAGGTAAAGTCAGGTATGCTGTTATTCATCCTAGAAGGCAAAAGACAATCCTCCCAAAACAAAAAATTATGAGGTGCAAAATGTCAACAGTGTCAAGACTGAGAAACTGTGGCCTAGAGCTAATGTAATCAGAAAAATCAAAACAAATATTGACCAGTTTTCTCCAGTTATGCCCAACAGTTGCAACAACACTGCTGATAGTAAGAGGCTCTAACTGCCTCTTCTCACCATCCACAGACTCCTAGTCCCAAGATAGAATCATCTTTCTACCACAATTCTATCCAAAATTCTATCCTGTCATACTGTTCATCATTGATATCCAAAAATCCTGGCCAAATAAGGTCCCTTTCTATAATCTATCACCTTTGTATCTTATTCTGACATACTTCTACACAACTTTCCACCCACTAATTCTCCCACTGCTGCCTTCTCAACTCTTGCCTCTGTGCCTTCTAGAATGTGATTCCCTTATAAACTATTCTGAGTTTTCTACTTCTTCACAGAACATTCGCATACTTTTCTATTGCTCTCTCAAATGTCTGAAACACCATGAGAACTAGAAGGAGAGTGGACATTCATGTTAGTTTGTATTTATTTTTTTTACATTCCATAACATCACTCACTTGCAATTATTTTTTAAGTTCATGACACCTGGCTACATACTCTCAACATCTCCTTTATCTGTCATTTAGTATACCCCTGGTCATATGTCCAAATTCACTGAGGATGCTGAATCTCTTATCACAGATACAGTAAAGGCCTTGAGTGTCTCCAAAGTTCACATGTGTAATTTATCCATCGCCCTGGTCCCACAGACCTCCTCACTCCCAGTGACTCTGTATCCACTGTCTTTTAGAGCCATATGCAACTGTATGTCCACCTCTGGAAAAAACGACCACAAAAATCAGGATGCCAGTTCTTTATTGCTGCCTGAGCCAGGGTATCTAGGCACAGCAGAAACCAGCTGTTGCTAATTTAAGCAGAAATGAAGGCATATTATTGAAAAGAAATTGGGTAACTAAGAGAATTATCTGGAAGATCGTAAAGAGGCTCTGAAAATGACAGGAAAAAGTGAAGCCAGAGACAGAGCAATAGCTGTGATCATACCATTTAATCGCTGCAATAAGAACATCACCGCCCACTACTGGCTGCCTGTTGCAGCTTGATTCACTGCCACTGTCTCCTGAACAATGGAGGTGGCTACTGCCATTGCCAGAATGGATTTTCTATTGACTTCTGTTCTTTGCAAGACTAGCTCCTTATTCGAAATTTAAGACAAGTGTTTCACGCCACCACGTCTTACTGCAAAACTCCCCATTGCTTTCTCCTTCTGTAAAGTTCAGTTTTCAAAATCTAGCTTAGCGGTCTCCTGGGAAGTCTTGTCTGCCCCAATCAGTAGAGTTAATGACTTTTTTGTGTCATCTGTGTACCTAGTACCTCAATTACAGCATTTAAAATATTTTATTGCAATTATTTACTTTCAAGTCTGCATTTCCTACCAAAAAGCCAGTGCCTTGGAAGCAAACACCATATACAGTGCTCAGCACATCTTAGGTACAAAAGAGATTTAATACTTAGAGAATCCCATCTTTTTCATGTTCACACTAATACTGAGGACTTTCAAGCATGTTTTACAAAGGATCTCCATATAATTTTCATGAATGAATGAAGTTGATTTTTGGATTATAGTAAAAAAGTATATATTATAATGTAGACCCAGTAGAGCTATCGCTGTGTGTAGACAGAGGGCTTGGGCTTAAAGCCACCTACTTCAGATATCATCTCCCCTACCTTTGGATATAGCCTATGGGTTCTAGAAAAGTCCCTATTAAAATACAAGTGTTGACACATATAGTCAGTAGGTTATTAGATAAATATAGAGCAGAACAGGGTGTGAGAAGTGGAATCAGAGAGAAAAAGGAAGACAGGAAAGCTCTGGGGCTTGAGTCAAGGAGAAGGGAGGTGAGTAAGTATCCCAGTGGGGAAACCTAGATCCAGAAAAATTATTAGGTAATTAACAGAATACATAGGTTTAACTTCATCTATGTCACAGTTTTCCTAGCTCTAGCCAATCCTGATCAAAGTGCCACATTTGGAAGCCTACGAAACAAATCCACCCAACTTCCTGAATCTCTAAAGCGAGAACACACTTACATTTTGAATGTTAATATAATGATTTGTGTTTTCTAGGTTGCTTTTTAAATAAAACATAAAGTGATACTAAGAAACGTTTATAGTTTGGAGTGAAAACAAAGAAGCATAGAATATTTGGTAACTAGGATGAAAATAAAAATATATTAAGAAAAAGAAATTGAGATTTCAAACAATGCATAAAATGAACTTGTGATAGGGGTCTAGTTTTGAAAAGAAATCATGTGTTAAGCACTCATTGAGGTTAAACTCTCAGTACATGTTGCGTAAAGGATAAACTATAGTAACTTGGAAGGATGAGGAGGAAAAACCATACTGACAATTTTAAGAATATTAAATATTTTTCTATCATTGGCACTCAGTTTGCTCTTACAATAATGGAAAACTTCCCCTGCTCTCCCCCCCAAAAAACTAAGGGAAGTCTTTACATTTAATTACTTTCTGTTTCTTTGATATCCACTATGGGCACCTAAATACACATAGGAGTTATGAAGCTATAACTCCCTACCCTACCCCCAAATCTGTTGGTCAGCACACTTACACGCAGACTACAAATAACAAATAGAAGCTGAAGAAAGTACTGTCAGAACATCACAACTTAACCTAGAGATAATGAAGGCAGAGGCCAGGACCTGCTTTGTAATATGGATATAAACAAATTTTATGTTTTAAAAATATCTTGGCTGGGCATATTTTTATTTATATTTAAATAATATATTTTTCATTTATTTGATAATGACAAAAACATAAAATTTTTCCTAGAAATTAACACATAATGGGGGGAAAGAAACTTTGGGAGTTTTTTTGTTGTTGGTGTATTTGTTTTTGTTTTTGTTTTTTTGAGACAGAGTCTCACTCCGTTGCCCTGGGTAGAGTGCGGTGACATAATCATAGATCACTGCAAACTCAAACTCCTGGGCTCAAGTGATCCTCCTGCCTCAGCCTCCTGACTAGCTGGGAATACAGGTGCATGCCACCATACCTGGCTAATTTTTTCTATTTTTTCTGGGGTCCTGGGTTTCACGCTTGCTCAGGCTGGTCTCTAACTCCTGACCTCAAGTGATCCTCCTATCTCAGCCTCCCAGGCTAGGATTACAGGCATGAGCCACCATGCCTGCCCAGGAAAGAAGTTTTAAAGCATAAAATAAATAAATCCTTATAAAAATTTAATTAGAATATAAAATAAATTTAGAGTTTAGAGGTATATATGTCTCTAAGCTCATTGAGTGCAGTCATCTCAAGGTGAAGGAGGAAACCAAGACCAGAAAGAATGTCAACTGCTCAGCATCATGTCACATGGTTGTAAAGCAAGGGCTGAGCAGAGAAATCTTGACTTCCAGACTCATGCTTTTAAGCCAAGCAAACTATAATGCATGAATTAAATTAAACCTGCCACCTGTTTTTGTTTAGACTGAATGGTTCATATTAGTACTCTTTTTTTCTTTCGAGACAGGATCTCACTCTATCACCCAGGCTAGAGTGCTGTGGCATCAGCCTAGCTCACAGCAACCTCAAACTCCTGGGCTCAAGTGATCCGCCTGCCTCAGATTCCTCAGTAGCTGGGACTACAGACACACACCACCACACACGGCTGATTTTTCTATTTTTTGTAGAGATGGGGTCTCACTCTGCTTAGGCTGATCTCAAACTCCTGGCCTCAAGCAATCATCTCGCCTAGGCTTCCCAAAGTGCTAGGGTTACAGGCGTGAGCCACTGAGCCCGGCCTGTATATACATTTTTAATAACTGAAAAATACAATATATATGTGTGTATATATATATCATTGAAAAGCTCTCACAGAGGCCGAAGCAGAAGGGTGTTCCTGAGTTTTAGTTAGCTCTAGCTACTTTAGAAACAAGACTTCATTAACCTTTTCCGTAGTGTTCTATAGTGCCGGACACAGTCATACTCCCACAAGTGTTTCTTTTTCACCTAATACCAACCATGTCTTTGGGTTTATTTTCATTCTGTGCTATTAATATTTTAAAACTTTACTTTGGATGTCATCCCGCAGAAGCACCTTAGTTGGAACCCAGTTTTCATGACCTGTTTGGTGTAGCAACTTTGATTAGCTGAGTTGATTCTTGAGGTATTTATTAACCTAAATACTCAAACATGTATATGCTTGGCTTTACTCATCCTTTATTCCAGCTAATGGGCTTCTGGGAAATGTGTAATTTGGCTTCTCTAAGATCTAAAATTCTCTCCATTCCAACCATCCATGATTCAGAAGACAGCAGCCTCGGAGTACGTGACCCTCCATCAAGGCCTGGAACAAGGATGTTTCCTTTAGAAGCAGCTGTGTTTGGGTACCATCCCCCAAAATGTTCCTTCTTGGTTTCCATACATAGTACTCTTCTCTACAGCCAGATTTTAAATTCCTTCAGGGAAAAAAAAAGAAAACACTTCTTTTAAATCCATTGTTGTATTTAATAGAACTTATTTAAGGATGTTCAGAATCAGTTGTGGCATGAATAATCATTTCTACCAAGCAATATAACAAAAAAATCAACACACTTTGAATTATTCAAGACCAAAATATGAAAAACAAACAAGTGCAAAAATTCATTAGGTATTTTTAAGGAAAACATGACTTGTCTGTGCGTGTGTGTGTGTGTGTGTTTTCTGAATAGCTAGGTATTACAATCAGCCCTCTACTTTGGTTCAACTACAGAGATTTGGATTTTAATATTTTATATTCTAGCATTGAAAACTGAGTAATATAGAATGTAATCCCAGAGAAAAACAGGGATCCTAGAAATAAGTTAAAAATAAAATAAAGTCAGAGAAATAGTTCACATATTAATGATTGATTTTCTTTCTATCAAATAGAAGAATGAGAGTAGATAAGAAACTGCCTCTTTGGGCTTAACTCATAGGATGTCTTCGAATTTGAGAATTCTTATCTTTGGTGGCCCTTTAAAATCAAAGCTTTTAATATTAGTGAATGTTTGCAAAATACAGTAATACTTCATGGTGCAACTTGATAAAAAATCATTAATTAATGCAATTTTTGTTTTTCTGTCACAAAATTGGTGACAGCCACAATCCAGAATTCATAGTAACAGAAAAGGAGAAGAGTTTCATATGTTAAAACATTGAGGTAAACATTTCAGGTACCATTTCCACCAACCAGGATTAAATCTATATTTCATGTTAAAAATATGTGATTTACAATATTGTATATCTATTTTCTCTCCATAGTTCGTCCTTTTAAAAAATATATTTAACCAAAAAAAAGGTACTTAACACAAGCCCATTCAAGACTTCATTTTTGTAATCTGCTAATAAAACTAAACACAGTGGTAGCAAGAGCATGATGAAAAATTAATCTAAATTCAGTTTTTTCAAAAAGACTACATATATGCTCGGGAAAGAAACAAAGTCGAATATTTAAATACCTGTATATATGATGATAAATATTTAAACTAATTTAGATAACCAGAGTAATAATAAGTGGTCACACACAACGTTATATTTTTGAAATAGAGAATGCACTCATCTATATTATAAGTAATGAAACGGATCTTCCTTTAACAGAGCACTAAAATGTGTGACAATAGTGATTATATATCTATTCCATAATATCACTTAAATGTATCCATCTCCCTCTGACATATAAATAACACAACACAGCATTATTCTTCCTAAAGAAACTGACTATATGAAAGATCAACATGTGGGGAAATAATAACATGCCTACAAAAGTAAAGGAGAAGCTCTTATGATATGACATTAAATTCTAGATCTAAAGTTGTTCTGGGAATAGTTATTTACACTGCTGGTAAATTTCATATTAGAGGTCCTAGTCTATTGAGTACTTTCCTCCTATTCCCATCATAAAAAAAAAAAAAAACACACATAAAACAAACACTTCTCTAAATACAAAAATCCTGTCCTAGACTTCTAATATCTCTGTGTTTAAAGTCCCCACAAACTGCCTCTACCTGTAATGAAATATCTATATATATTCACAGTTGTCTAATAATTTATAGCACTGTTCTGTTGGCTTCATTTTTTTGTAAATTTTATAAGAAAGATTTTAAAACCAATTTGTTCCATAAGAAGAGCTGATATTGTCTGGAGGACTTTGATACGGAAAGTGGTTCATAAAATATTTCATTAAATGCAATGTATTTTAATGCTGAGTTGGACTTAAATTATTTAAATCTATCAATATTTCATTTGGTATGTATTTATCTTAATTTTAATATAGCATACTATGAAAGAATATGTGCTACATTCATGGCCAATCAAATTCTGCCCTTCTTGTATAAATCTGGGTTTATGATTGACTATCTTCTACGGCCATGCCCACCTCCCTTCTGCAATATAGCTATTTATAGGAAAAGCCCAATCTCAACATAGTTCACCAGTTACAGGAAACTTGTCTCAGTTCTCTCCACATACATGTCAATGCAGAACTCAATATCTATAAAAAATATATGGAAATATTCTACTAATGTGGATGTTTACATTTTCTATATATATTTGTATCATTTCATTTAGTATTATAAAATACCAGCTTTAGAAGTTCTTTCCTTCTACATGTCCTCATCCTCATGAATATTTGAAACAATTATAACTACCTGACAATTTTTGTGATTATTAATTCCTATCAAAGAAAGAGAATCCCAAGTCATGTAAGAAGAAAAAATATTGCAAATGATTTGTGTATAAACAGGAAGTATGACCACATTGAACTTGGTAAATTTTTTTGTAATATCACGTGCCTGGAATGAAGGCAATGTTTGTCAGCTCACCTGGTAGATAATTTCACTGGCCTATTTCCTTCCACTGAGGTAGCAAGTATAAGAAATAGCCACTGTTCTTTTTCTCTCAATACAAATTCCTACTCACCCAGTGCAAGTAGGCAGATGTCGCAAATATACTTCTCTTTCAGACAGCAATAGTTTACATCACTTCCCGTTACATGAAATGGTGGTAAACTAGAATAAAATGTAGAATCTACCATGTTGCTTTTGCTTTTGCCTTTAGCATTAAATTAACAGTTGTCTGCTTTTAGGAAGGTCAAATACTAAAAAAGTACATAAGCTAGAGATGAGAAAAGTTTCCACTTTAACCCACACCTACACAAAAATCTAACTGAATAAACTGTTTCTGGCTGATTATTTTGTATAACATGTTATTTAACATGAAACACATGGAGTATCTGGGAGACCCTAAGCTGTTTCAATGCAAATGCAGATATTATAGTACTATTGCACAAAGAATTTTAAAATTTCTAAATTATGTGTGAGTGTTTGAACAAATACATTCCCTGCAAACTTCGTATTTTTTAGGTACAGGGACTAGAGGAGAGTGTTAAAAATCAAGAGGCAAGGAAGAAGATGGGGGAAGGGCAGAAATAAGGCAAAATCGGGGAAAGTATTGTCCATCGTGACAACCAATCAATCACGGACCTTTGTTTGGAATTCTCCTCAATAGACTGGGACACAATGTTTTTGTTTGCATGGACTTTTTTTGGTGACAAGCGGTTTCCCTGCTAGCTTACCAGGATCTTTACTCATGTTACTTTTTTTACAAACTGATAGTTTTCTATCATAAAGATATAGCCTTTGGGGAAGTTCTTTCTCTTTCAAGTAGATTTGGCAAAGCAATGGTCACTATGCTTCTTCTCTGTCCTTCTAACCTTATTTTTGCCACATGACCAGCTTCATTGCAAAGTGTCAATGTCTATTCTCAAAGGAAAATAAAGTTTCCCAAACATTATAAGTTGAATCTACTGCCCCCAGATTGCTTAGCCAAACACTATGTATAAAGTTTTGAATATATATACATTATACTAAAATATAGTTTTCTACGGCATTGTACATTGTTTTCTCTGGATCCTAAGATTCGTACTGTTTACTGACATTTCCCATGCTGTGTGGTTAACTTGTGATTTGGGAGCCGAATTCTTCCAGGGGCTTGCTCTGTGAACACAGACCCAAGCAGGATCTGGCCCAGGGTTCTAGAGGGGCTCTACTGAGAATTAGTGGACCCTTTAATAAAGTTATCAAAGTGTCAATGGCAGAGATTGATGGCCCCCTGTGGTCTGTGGGAGTATGCATGAGAGGTCATCATGTCAAGCCTTAAAACCACAATCTATCCTATGTTGTGACTAAATTACAGGAAGGTGCTCTAACCTGATCTGCCCAAAGGCAGGTCCTGGACCTGATGGCAGATCTAGAACCTGAGTGTGGGACAGGGCAAAGGTTTTGGTCCTTGGAGTCAAATAGTCAATTCTAGCCTCCTTTCTTTAGCCACATGTATCGCCTTTGACAATGTAGTCAAACTCTGTGAGCTCTAATATTTTTCATTTACAAAATAAAAATTATAACTATGTCATACAGTTGCTGTGCAGTCTTAAGCAAGATCATGTAAAGGAAGTGGCTGACACGCGACAGGTGCTCATCGATGATGACTACCCCGCTCCTCTCCTCTTCCCGAATTTCTCCAGAGGGGCTTAAGAAAAACTACAGAGCCAGTTTGCATGTTCAAGAGATTATGAAAGAAGTTTATTAAAGGATTGCATTCCCTGTTCTTTAACTGATGACACCATATGGTAGGAGTATGCACACCAAAGTGGTATGGAATCACATAACTCGGTGTGATTTGAGCATTCATTGTGAGGCCTGGAGCAATAGGAGGTAAGTCTGCAGAGGGTACTATTGACCTGGGAGCAGCACTGAAAAGATTTAAAGAGGGAATAATTGAGTCAGATTCAAATTTTAAATAGATAATTCTGGCAATAAAATGGAACAGAGATTGGGAAATGGAAAGAAGAATGAAGATATTAACAGAAAGCAAAAAGTTTAATAGTTCCCTTGAGGAGTAACAAGAGCCTGAATGAGAATCATACCAAAGGGGCAGAGAGATACCAACTTCAGGACTAGTCTTTGCTGGTCCTATGGACCAGGGGTCCCCAACCTATGGTGAGTGGTATAATTATTTCATTATATATCACAATGTAATAATAACAGAAATAAAGTGCACAATAAATGTAACATGCTTGAATCATTCCAACACCATTCTTTCCCTCCTTGGTCCATGGAAAAAATTGTCTTCCATGAAAATGATCCCGGGTGCCAAAAAGGTCTTGGACCACTGCGATGGACTACATGGCATAGGGAACACAGGAAGAGGAGGTCTGAGGGAGAAAGTAAGAGAAAAGATATCACTTAAAGCTGAAAGGAATCAAATGTTTTTCATTCCACCTACCTAGTTTCCGTGGATCTAGACTTTAAACGTTCCTTGTTTATGAACAGAAAGATGATAGTTCAAGACTTTGAAGGTTACAGTTTAATCAATATTTTAAGGGCTATATGTCAGTGATTAATTAAAACACAATATTAGAATATTATGGTATCTGGTCATTGATAAAAAGTTCATATATTCTGGACCCAAAACCAGAACATGTGGTCTGATAATAGACTTTTTTCCTTCTTTCTCATTTGTGAACTTAATTACACAAAAATAATTCAAAAGGTAAGTTACATTTAATTATACATTTAAAGACTTACTTTTATTTTAAAAAGAACATTTTTATGATATCTGGACTGATTTGTCCCAGTCACTAACCATAGGAGAATTGGTTGCTTTTAAATTAAAAAACAAATAAAAACAAAATTTGAGTCATAAAGCCTTCAACCATTTTATGAAAAATGCATGTATTTTGCTGGACTGAGCTAAACCTCATTTGAACTCTACACTTTGGAAATAGCATTGTGGTTCAACATGCTAATGTATGATATCTCTTAAGGCCAGCTCATATATTAATGTCATTTTTTAGTGAATTAGTTTCTTTCCACACCTGGTCTAGGCATTAAGGATCAATGTGTTACTTGTACCATCCAGGTACTACTTGGTCCAGAGTAGCTTTGGGTGAGTAATATGAAATTTTTCTTCTAATTCTTTTCTTTTTAGCCTCTTTTTTTCCCTAAAGAAACATGGAAATCTATACAATTTTATTTTAAAAGCTGTAACCTAATCACAGGTAGCTTGTGATGATAGTCTTTATATATCTTGAATTATATTGTCATTTATTGCCAGTCCATATTTTACTAAATATTTAAAGAATTGTAGTATGAAATGCTGTAATATTTTCTACATGTTGATTTTGTGATTTCTATTATACTAGACAGACAAAAATGCCTAAAATTTGAATCTTTCAGCTTATAATTTCAGTAGTTGCATAGGAAAGTTTACGTGTGTGGTTAATCTGTATGGTTGAACTGTCACCATATCATTTAAGTTAATCAAAATCTCATCAGTCTGGATTCATTGACATACTTAGCAATTTTTAAGAAATATAAAAGAGCAAATGATACTGTATAAGAAAGACACCTGCACCCGAATGTTTATAGCAGCACAATTCACAATTGCAAAGATGTGGAAACAACCCAAGTGTCCATCAATGCATGAGTGGATTAACAAAATGTGGTATATGTATACCATGGAGTACTATTCAGCTTTCAGAAAGAATGGTGATATAGCAGTCTTGTATACTCCTGGATAGAGCTGGAACGCATTCTACTAAGTGAGGTATCCCAAGAATAGAAAGACAAGCACCACAGGTACTCACCATCAAATTGGTATTAACTGATCAACACGTAAGTGCACATATAAGAATAACATCTAT
>CAUYSK010052031.1:0-63045 GCA_963575035.1 Avahi laniger | reverse complement strand
GTTCAATTTATACTTAAATGTGATAATTAAATTAAATCAATTCTTTTTTCTTAACTTCACACTTAAACAATAATATAGTACAAGGACACCTTTAATTTTAAAAGATGTAAACGTATCTTTTTTAGTGAAAGTCATGGACATGGCCCTAACATGTTCAGTCCAGAGTGCAGAGATGTCCTGTTGTGTGTTGTGGTGGATTTTTTTCTTTTTCTTTCTCTTTTTTGTCATACTTTTGCCTTTATCAGCTGGTGCATTCATCCTCTGGGTGCTGTACCTATTGACAGCTAATGAATTACATCTGCATCCTCCTGTGGAGACTTGTGCCCAGCTAATGGGACACACCTTCTCAGGAAATGCCTAGGACTCCCCCACACCAGGAGGGCCCTTAACTAATGACTAACTACTGTTAGGATATAAAATTCCAAACATATCCCTTCTGGGTAGAACAATCTCTATGAGGGTATATCACAGTGAGGATGCTGAGTAGGCAACTCATCCAAATAGATATGATAGATCCCAGATTTCAGGGGAATCTCTGGAGATTTACATTTGTGAGTCATCAGTATATAGATGTGATTTAAAAAAAAATAGATGGAGGAACAACAAAGGATTGAGCCCAAGGGAGCTCAAGGGATTGGAGGCTGGGTGAATGCAGAAAAATTCAATACTGAATACTAAGAAGATGAGGCAATGAAGTAGAATTAGATCCAAGAGAGAATGGTGCCCAGAAGCCTAAGTAAAGAAACTGTCAAAGAAAGAATAAATCATCAGTTGGGTTAAATGCTAGTACTAGATGGAATGAAAAGAAGTCTTGTAATTAATCACTCATGACTTTTGAATGGTTTGTTCCATTGCTGAAAATAAGAGCCTAATAGGAATGAGGTTTAAAAGAATATGTGAATACCACAAAAATAATTTTTTGAATAGATTTTTTAATTTTTTGCATATCTACTTGTTGTATTTTTCCTCCCTATGAAGTGAAGCAAAGAAGTGAGGCAGTAGCGGAGGAGAATGTGGAGAGTGTGGGGCCAAGGGTCTTTGATTTATAAAATGAAAAAAAATTATAGCATGTTTATAAAATGCTAGAAGATTTTCTGTAGAGAGGAGACAACTAATGATTCAGGAGAGGGGACTATTGTCAGAGCTTTAGTAAGAAGAAAGGATAGAGGAGTTTGTCTTAGGGAACACAGTGGTTCACTCACTAGAGAAAGAAAGGCAGAGTTTATAGGTACATATGAGCATATGATTCCAAATTTAGTGGAGGGAGAGTTGAAAAATCATCTTACGCTGTATTCCATTTTCTCTCATGAGAGTGAAGACAGGAAGGAGATTAGAGAAGAGGGAAAACTAGTGTGAAAAGTTCATTTGGCTGAGAAGAAAAGAAATTTGACAACAGAAAGATAAAGGCCACTAAATCCACAGTGAGATCTGCAATCGTGAAATTAATGGGAGACCAGTCACAATGGCTGTGAGGTCATTCAGAATGCATGTGCTGAGTAGGCAAGAAAATTGGGCTTCAATATACAGGCAGTTTTGAGAAGTGAATACAAAAAAGCAAGAGTGGAATAAGGGACATGATAATATATGCAATAAACTGATTATCATGATAAGTGAGGAAGGACATGAGGAAACAGCAAGTACATTGGTTGAATTATTAGAATAAAACTCCAAAGAGGAAATTTGTTGAACCATAGCTAGTTTAAAAGATAAGGGGAAGTCAAAGGGAAGGATATCTGAAATTGCGTTATGGAGAGGGTGAAGATGTTGATGTCAAGGTTTTGCATATGATCATGCTATTGAATGGATGACGTAGGGCAGAGCACAATATCATTGGAAGAGATGAAGATCTAAGATGCCAGAGTATTATAAATATTGAAATCACCAAGAATCAATGTGGAGTAGTGGTGAAAAGAGAGAGAAAAAGAGAAAGTGAGCCTAACGCCAAAATCTAAATCACCGTGGAGGGATGGGGAGTTGCCTGGAGTTCCCTAAATGATTGCAGTAGGAGGAAGGAATCTATAATCTTTTAAAAAAATCTTTTCCAAGAAACATAATTCAAAGATATAAAATTGGAAGGGAACTAGCAATTAGGAAACTATTTGTAACAAATAGAATTTTGATAAACTTAATATATAAAGGGCATATAAAAACGCATATGTAAACTAGCAAGAAAACAATAAATTCAAATAAGTAAATTGATTTAACCAGATAATTCAAAGAGGCAATACACATTGCTAATAAATATATGAGAAAAATGCCTCACTTGAAATTAGATAAAATAAACATTATCATCTGTAAAATTACTGAAACATTTAAAAAGAAATTCTCACCCTTTTCCAAATCCAATAAAATGGACACTTTTTTCTAAGGCTGGCCATTGCATAATATTTTTGAAAATCATTTAGTAATATATACCAAAAACCTTAAGTATGCTCATAATTTTCTTCTTACCTCTAATATTTCCTCTTAAAAGATCAATGGTTCAAAGATTTATGTTCATATATATTTTTGAAAACATTATTTGCAATGAGGAACAGCTAGAAATAATATAAATGCTCAGAGATGGTTGTGGCAGAGAATATATTTTGTATGTTCACCATTTAGGACACTTAGGCCACTAAAGGTAGAGAAAACAAAATATGACTCTGCACAGAGCTTTACTGTTATACATTGCAGTGCTTGTGGTTGAGTCAACCTGTGGGGGAGAAAGAGAAATTAAAAAAAAAAAAAGTCACTTTCCCAGGCTGTTTTTGTGGGAAGAGATTTGTGTTCATAATAATCTATTTGTGAATTATCATATCTGCTATTACTATTGAAAGTACTGAATACTACCTTAGTACTTTTTCTCTCCCACTCTAACTTTAAAATCCTTGACCTTTTTAAATGTCTTCCATATAGAGTCTAGTACAGTACCAGGCACCAAACTTTCCTCAAAAAATTTTTACTGAATACGTTGATTGAAGAAATAAAACAGCAGATGTCTTAATAAATCCAGGTTTTGTTAAGAGGATGCGATTGCAGCTCATTAAATTTAAAATCTTTTAAAATACTCTAAAAATAGTCAAACTATCTAAGAATGTCTATAAGCAGTTCATGGCTGCTAAGAGTGTAATAGTTTAACTTTTGAAAACACTGTCTACTAAACTACCTCAGGTATTTGAAGGTAGTTATTACTTGCTCTGAATTTTCTAATCTATTACCATGACTTAGATTTCAGAGTTTCCTTTGGGTTGATAGCATTTTTCAGGCTTTTTTTTTTTTCCAGTTTTTAAATTTTTAACTGAAACACATTGAGCATACCGTAAACCAATCATTTAGTGTTTCTGAAGTTGCTGCAATTATTATACTCCAAGAAATCTTGATTCAATTCAAAAAGAAAAAACATAAACAATAGGATTTTTTATTACTAATTTCTGAAACCTTTTATTGTCATTTAAACCGTATGGAAATATCTACTCGGGAAAATTAAAATGAAATGTAAATCTAGTACAGCGAAATGCTAATCATCCTGGTAAAAAGTTTAAATGGTTTTTATTATTGAATGATAAACTATCTTTCACCAAATATTTTTAGATTCAAAGCATTCATCTCTTCCTTTATATTGGCTCCCGGCCGTCTTCTATGGCAGTACTCTTTTACGTGCTAGGCAAACTGCAGTTTATGCAAAGCCTTCCACTTTTGCCACAGTCTAATCGGGGAGGCTCTGTAAAATATTTTTCCTAAAGACAGTCATAAGGGCTGCATCTGGGACTATCAATCCATTCAAATGAAAGGCTTACAAATGCTGCAGAGTATATCCTCACCCATTATTATGACAGATACTAAGTGAGATAAAGACCCCAACCTGTCTGGAGGATTCAAAGTCCATCTATCTGAAGGTGGCAGGTTTTATTTCTTTCATTATTCAACAGTGTAAACTGATGAATTAGAGGTCCAATGGCTGCCTGTTTTTGTTGTGTCTTCTTGAACATGCATTTTCCTTTCATTTTGAGTAGGTATGTTATTTTTCCTATATACTAGACAACCTAACATTTTTTCTTCAGTCAAAATGATACAGAGTTCAGGAAATCTGCTATATTAACGTGACAAAGTTACATTCTTAAAAATGTGACAATTATCAGAGCCATTAAATTTTCTGCTCAATAAAATACCACCTTTGTTTTCTCCGTAAGTTATTACTGAAAGAATTTCTTGTCTAATTTTCTCAGGCCAGCATTCTGCCAAGGACAAGGCGCAGGATATTAAAGGTAGAAGAGTTTTAGAGTTAAGCATTTTGATATCCGTATGAAAGGTGAGGCTATAAACAGGCTGAGAATTTGTTAAGGTCAGCCAGCTGCTCATTGACGGAGCTCTGTGGGATCTGAGAGCAGCCACTGGACTTCAATCCACTGTTCTATCTGCCAGACGTGTTGGGCTGTTACAGTTCTGCCTATGGATCAAGTCCTTGCCTCTTCCCAGCTGCCTAACAGTACATGTTGTGTGTGTGTACATGTGTGTGCATGTTAGGTATTTATATATGTGTAAGTATACACACAGAGACACAGATACATACATATGTACTTGCCTTGATATCTTGCCACGTGTGAGTATACTTTGACTTTGAGGAAATATTTAGTATATTTAAAAAAAATACTGTTATTTTGAAATGACTTGTATTTAATCCTGCGTGAAGGGCTTTAAGTAAAGAGTAATGGATAACAGTGGTTTTCCCGGAGAAAAGAGTCTAGTGGGATGTTTGAAAGAGTGGAACTAATCCCAATTTCATTTATCACCATTATTGATGTTAATAAAATTTACAGATGATAACAAATTAGGAAAGAATGTAGACACAAAGCCATTTCTATAATGCAAAAGTTAACATTGATTTAAGTATTGTGATTTATTACACGAAAAGTCTAAAATATAAAATAAATGTCTTAATAATTAGGATATACAAATATTTACTTTTCTCAAAACATGCTGAGTACCTATTGAGTTTTTAACAATGAAATACTAACAATATAAATATAACAATGTCTCTGTAGTAACAGAGGTATACAAAATAATATAATAGTAGATATACAACATTTTTTTAGAAAAGAAAAAGGTTTAAATGAGAACATTAATTGTCTGTCTCTCAAGTCAGGAAACACTGAATTATTAGAATCCACATAATATTTATAGTATTTATACATACACAAACACACAAACACATACATGCAAACACATAAATGCATGCATATTTTCTTTTTATTTTGAAAAGTAACTAATGTACATTTAAAGTGCTTGGAAAATAGATGGCAAATAAATACTTATGACATCCATTAGGAGAAAGCTATGCAGAGTATTAAATAACATGACCGTAGGCATAAACTGCTTGTTCTGATTAATTACAGTCACTGTGCTTTTATATGACTTTATAGTCTACATAAATTTTCAACCATATATTGTCTTGTTTGAGCATCCCAACAGACCTGTGAGACTGAGCAGAAAGAAAACTTAAAGTCACTGATGTTAAGATATTGCATAGCTAAAAAGTGACAGAAATATTATGTGAACCCAAATCTTATACATTTCCTGTTTTTTTCTGCCACATCAGTGTTTCCACCGGTCTGTTCTCTGGACCAGCAGCATCAACATCATCCCCAAACTTGTTAAAGATGTAAATTCTTGGCTCTTACCTCAGACTCTGAGGGTGGGATTCAGCCATCTGTACTTTAAAAAGCTTTCTAGGTTATTATGATGTACACTCGAGTCTGCAAACTGCTGTCTTAATCAAATAATTACCCCTGCATCCAAAGTTAGCCTGTTCTCCTAAAGAAGCAGCAGAGGGTGAAATCCAATCTAGTGTAGCATGTTTCAATATGTAATATGTTCCAATATAGAGTTGGCTTTTAAAATATTATGACTTTTATTTTTCATCATTTTTCTTGTGTGGCTTTTCTTACTTTTTTATTTCAAAAAATTTAGGGGGTACAACTGGGTTCGTTACATGGATGGATAGTATCCTATACAAGACTTTTTAATATTTTGGAAACACTTATACCTTCACTGCTGTACTTTCCAAATCAAAAATCAGCGCATGTAGTGTGAGGATGAAACAAAACACTTTAGTTGGAATTTTCTTGGAAACAGGTGTAATTATTTCCTATTTCTGCTATAACAAATTACCACAAACTTAGTGGCTAACACAACACAGATCTATCTCTTCCCATTCTGAAAGTCAGAAGTCTAAGATGAAGATGCCAGCAGGTCTGTTCCTGCTGAAGGGTCGAAGGCGAGAATTCATGTCCTTGGCTTTTGCAGTTTCTAAAGTTAGACTACATTTCTCAGTTAGTGGCCTTTTCCTCAATTCCTCCAACCACTTGCTCTGTCATCATTATCTTATATCTCTTACTACTAAATCTGATTCTGCTGCTTCCCTTTAATAAGGAGCTTTCTAATAATCCAGGAAAATCTCTCCATATCAACATTTTTAATTTAATTCCTTTACCATGTAAAGTAACATGTTCATAGGTTCTAGACATTGGGGCTCAGACATTTTTGGGGTTGGGGAGGGGTATTATTCAGCCTGTCACACCAGGGCAGGTGTGGTTGATAATATTTGACAAAGATAATTCAGTGCCTTTTTGAAGACAATATGTCTGAAGCAACAGAAACAAACAAACAAAAAAAATGTAACAGTTACACATTAGAGACACTCAGTTTAAACTGATGATTGAAATATCTAATGAGAAATAGATTCACATCAGTGGGCTAAGGAGCATGGCATGACAATCATTGCACTGTACTGTAACTACTTGTCTACTAGTCTGATCACCTGATCACCTGATCACCTTTAAGGGGTAATCTCATTTCCTTTGATAATTTTGCTATCCCTGAGCCCATCTCAGTGCCTGACAACTAATAAACACTCAGTAAAATTTAAATATCAATGTTACATAAAATGAAATTTTCCGTTGAAAAAGTCTTTGAATTTTGGTATAAGAAATGTCATGACTATTAATATTTGATTTATCTGCTTAAAAGTTTTTTTTTTTTAGTTTTACAGATTTTGGTGCTTTTTTAGAATAAGTAATCAAATATTCTAGATTTTTAAGACTCAGTAATGTGGATGAGATCTATTACACTAAGACAGATGAAAAAGAATAGAGCATAAAACTCAGAAGAAGCAAACCATGTATAATTAAGAAAGAAATCAATTAGTACGCCAATTGAAAGTAGAGTTCTGAATATGAATCTTGACATATATATTTTAAAGCTATGGCAGTAATAAAGAATATTGGGACTATATCAGAGTAAGATATAAATTTTTGCTCTGAAATTTATATTGTTATGAGCAAACAGCAATCAAATAAAGAAGACTATATCATTATTCTTCATTGTTAAAGATTTATTTGGAGTCATCATGTCAGATATCCATAAATTCTAACTTCCTCAAATTTAACACTAGGGATCTAAAGCCTGGAGATAATACACACTCTGAATTATGTATAAATGAATAAATGAAAAACAACTGATTTATAGTAAACTTCCCAAATCATATTAGTGGAAAAAGCAAAATTTCCCTGGCATTACCATTTTTTAAGTCTTTGCTATATTTCGTGAGATGATATAATGGCACAACTATATTTAAGACAGCAGTTTTTATGGCTCCTTTGTAGACCATTGCTCCAATAACTGTTTAGTAGTGCTGGCATCATAGGAAGAAAATTGTATACCTCAGCTGCTGTCCTCCCTGTGGCAGTAATGAAGTCCCTGTAGCAATCTAATTGTATCGACTTAGCAGGAAAGTGGAATTATAATTGACAATATAGAGCCAAGCAAATTGCACTATCAGAAGAGACATGCTGACTTAAGTCCTGTTGACACGAATGTCAAAAGTACTTTCTTTTTAATGGCTAAAGTTTATTTTCTCTAAATAATTTAACTTTCAAACATAAAATTATACAGGAAACTTCATGTTTTGAGTTAAAACTTTGAGTTTTACTTCTTACTCCCAAACGTTTATAGTGAAATGATTTAAAAAATGCTGATGAATGTTATCAATATCCATTTATGCTAACATCTTACAATATTCATAAAATACAAATTCAAAGATGAGAAATAAATATTGAAATGCTTGCATCAGAGTTTTTTTATTCTCTTTCTTGTATTTATATTTGGAAGATAATAAATCTTTTCTATTCTCTGAACAAGGTTTTAAAATATTTCTTGAGGTTTTTCAATTAAGCTTTTTTAACTCAATTATTAGTAAACCTAGATCATACAAAAGCTCTGGAAGTGAGCATTATGACATGAAATATAAGATTAATAACATATCAGTTGATTTGTTTAAAAGGAGCCTGGATTATTAAAGTTAGGAATGCCAGTAAAACTTAATGTTAAGTTTGTTAATAGACTTGGTTTGCAATCCCCTGAAGAGTCAAAGAAACATCCGATGCTAGAAAAAAAAAAAAAAAAAAAAACAAACCACAGAGCTTCAACTTTATAGGTAGTTTATTTGATATTATTAAAATAATTTTATCCCTTTTAATTATTTATAGTCACTGTTTATGATCTTCATAAATAAAATAAAGGCACTAAATAGTGCCTGAGTTTTATTAGATGACCCTGGTCTCCTGTTCCTCATTTACTATTGCACAGCTTCGGACGAGTCTCTTGGAATCTCACTTTTCTCTGGAAATAATGATGGCACAATATTTGTGAAAAGTAAAATCATGTTACATAAAGCATTATATGAGTGTGTGCATATATATGTAATACAAATTATGTACATATTATATATATGTATGTACTGCGAAGTGTAATAGGCCTATGCGTGTGTATATATATATATGAAATTGTCTCTACAAAGAGAATGTACAACTCAGTTGGAGATTTTAATGGTTTTGTCATGTGCTGTTCCATTTTCATAAAATACACTTTAAAACAAACTCTAGTCCCTTATTTGAATTATAAAAAATAATACAAAAAGAATAAGGATTAAAGAATAAAAGAAAGAATAAAAACATAATTTTAAAGGATGAACAGGATGATGTGTGTCAACAAGATAATTTCTTAACTTTAACGTGTTCATAGTGCATACTACAATGCTGTACATATAATGCATGGCAAAAACAGTATTTCTTGGCCAATTAAATTTATTCTTTACATCTTTTCAAAAATCCTTTATGATTTTCCAAAATAGTAACAATTGCTCTCTGTCAAGCTCCTGCATCATTTTTTCTTAAACTCCTTTTTATGTTTAAAAGGAGTTAAAGAGTTAAGAAATTGATTACTTTCCATCCTATATTATGCTTGCTTACTTATCAATCCTCTTTGTCCTATTAGACAGTAAGTAATTTAAATCTGATTCTTCTTGGATTCAAAGTATATATAGCACAAGGAATTTGTTAAAGGAAGTAAAAATATACATATACTCGATTATTGTCGAGTGGTGATACATCTTTACCAAATAATGCTCCTTTCTGTTTGGGAAGACTGTCCGTCCTACATAATGCACATGAAATGGCAAAGTAAGAAGGAAAACCCACTAACTAGCCAGATCAGTTAAATCAATTCCAGTGGTCAATGAGGTAGCCTGTGTAACCACCAGCTTGTTCTTAAAATAAGGTGAAAGGAATTACAAGAGTCAAAAAAGAATGGTAGATTAGAAGGTTGATTTCAACCTTCTAATCTATCAGTGCCAAATCCAGTTAAGTGTGTAAGATTTCTTATTGTCCTCAATTTCTACATATGTAAAATAAGAGAGATAAATAATTTATTTCAAGATTTATTCATATATATCCACTTAGTAGAATACTCTGTGCTGTATATTTTTCTATTCTTCTTATCTCTTATGAATATTTAAAGAGTTATACTTCATTGGAAGAACTACCTATGTCTCTGCAAATTAAATGCAATTAATCATACTATGCATGATAATAATAAAGTCTGAGATTAGTCATACTTCTTCCTCAATTTTACAAACAAGAAACCTGAAGTTTAAAGAGATCAAGTCATTTACTCAGGATTTCCCCTTGAAAGGCAGGCTGAGCCAGTTTTTTGTAAAATTCAGTTTTGTCTGAGTAAACAAAGCTATGTTGCCTAAATCTAGTGTTACATATTTTTTCCTCAGACATTTTTTTAGAATTCTATTAAATTTGGTTCATATCATTATTAAATGAATTTTAACTCAAAAAGTTATACGTTAAAGTTTATACTTTTAGGATATATTAACCATGCCAATCTGTATGCTATATCCAACAAACATCACACAATTGGTAGAGGAATTAAAGAAAAATGTGTATTTTAGTGACAGGCAAAAAAGAGAAAAGATAATCTGTCATACCCATCACACATCCAACCAAATGTAAGGATATCCAGTTACTTTTGACAAGTTTTTCATGTCATCTTCAGGGGTAGTATATGCTGCTATAATTATTTTCCTTTAATTACAGCCTAGAACTGAGGGTGAGTGTTTCAAATCCCACAGAGTAAATTTAATCAATAACACTCTAAAAACAATATATAATCCCATGTTATTGTAAGTCTTTAAAAAAAACATATTTTACTGTCAATCTAATAAATTCATGGAGCATATTTTCTATTGAAATTTTACAAGACAGTCACAATTCAGAGAGATGTAAACATTTCTTCTATTATCTTCCTCTCTCCTTCCTTTTTTCTTACCTGCTGTTTTCCTTTCTTTTGCCATTTTCTCTTTTTTTAATCTTTTTACTTATATATTTTCCTTGCCCAAATAGTTCACACATTTCTATTTGCTCATGAAAATAATGTAGCCTTTGGTATTTGTATGACAAAAAACTGTTCTAGCACAAACTTGTAATTAGTGGACTACTTTATCATTAATGTCTACTATTCTTATTATAAAATTATTCATTGAATAAATAAGTAAATCAAAGTTTCTATATTTTCACTTTTAAACATGATAGATTTACCTATATTACAAACTTTGAAATCTTTTGGTGATTTGATTTAAGGAACATCCTTATTCATTGTGCTCATCAATGCTTTCTCGGCAACATTAAATCAGGTATACCATTTCCTGAAATCTTAGGTTTATGCAAATCCACGATGTTCAAGATAGACTAGGGCTTTTAGGAGATGGGTGAAGCAATTTCTTCTCTTCTGAGTAGCTGATGGCCGTGCCTGAAAAGTTTTATCATATTCCAATTTGTTGTGATGACACAGACTCAAAATTCTTACTAAAACACCTGGAAAATTTGAATTCGCCATCTTCAGAAAAACTAAATTGCTGAATTATTTTAATATTTATTGCTCTGATCAGATAAAAAAGAAAGGTTTTTTTGTCAGTTTAATTTTATTGATTTATAGAATATACTTAGGATTTAATATCATTTAAAATCAGTGACCTAAGACATTACCAAATTAATAAACTAGAGATGAAGTATTAGCTCTGCTTCCTGTTAGATTGAATGCATCTATTCTATTGATGGCTACAAGATTTAAGATTCACTGCTATAAGACTGTCACTCTGTGGCTAATTAAAATGGCATGTTCTGTTAAAAAGTTAATGAGAAGAGATAAACAAATTGTTGGCATATACTAAAACAGATTTGTCCACAATGCTACGTAACTAAAAGGCCTGCTCTTGTGGCAATTATCAGAAGTGAAACTGATGAATTGCCTGTTCAATATTTTGTAAAAGCCTTCTGGATTTATAAACAGTGCAGATTGCTTTTACCTCCCTCCTTGCTGTTGTTTCTTTTCTTTTTTTTTTCAACTTCAAATGTAAGTGTAAGTAATTTCAACATATTCATGGCATGCATCGTATGATATTTTTTGTTGTTTTTTGAAATACGAAAGTATGTTTTTGTAAAGGTGAGGATGTGGAAAAAGGCTATGAGATTTTTTAAAATTTGGCTATATCCTCTGTTAAAGCTTCATTTGAACTCTATGACCTTTTAGCAATTGTGTAAATCTCATTATGCAATGAGAAAACTTCTATGACATATATATAAAATATATATTATGGGCTGTATATATTAAATATTTAATGCTTATGCCTATCTTTAAGAATTGCTCCCTCAGTTGTAATATAAATGAATAATAAAAATCAAAGTTTATTTTGTTTTGGTCCCATAAGAACTAGGTAAAGATATTTTGTAAAAAAATGTGATTGTTCTTTCATGAACAATAGTCACTTTTGATGAAGCTATCTGAACTCTGAAGCAACATTATGCAAAATGAGAGTGTTTTTTATTTTTTATTTTTGTCTCTATACAAACTGGTGCAGTTCACTCTAAGCCATTCCCACAAGTCTATCTCTTCACGTTGTGGGCTTTTAAGAAGTTTATTATGGACTTTGGCTCTAATATAGTCAGTCAGTAATGCATATCAAGCACTGTGAAAAAAATTAGTAACAAATGTATAAGACAACTTATTCTTCAGTCTTAGAATTTTATTACGTAGAGAAAAGTATCTCACAGGGTACTTGTGTTGGTGTGGAGCAATTGCCATGCTTCTCAAGAAAAGACATTTACTTCCTTTTTTTTTTTAGACAGAGTCTTACTCTGTCCCCCTGGGTAGAGTGCAGTGTCGTCATCATAGCTTACTGTAACCTCAAACTCCTGGGCTCAACTGATCCTCCTGCTTCAGCCTCCCAAGTAACTGGGACTACAGGCGCATGCCACCATGCCTGGCTAATTTTTATATTTTTTGTAGAGACAGTGTCTCCTCTTGCTCAGACTGATCTGGAACTCCTGAGCTCAAGAGATCCACCCGCTTCAGCCTCCCAGAGTGACAGGATTGCAGGCATGAGCCACCATGCCTGGCCATGAAAGACATTTACTATTGAAATTATTGTGTTAATATTCTATTTACTTCTCCTTTTAAAGAGAGAAAGGATTATAAATATGAGCAGATTGTGCTTGAATGGGTCAGCCCAAATCAATCATGTTGCTTTTTCCCCTAGAGCCTGGGAGAAGCCTTCTCCATCCCTCTCTCCAGGTCACTGCTACAGATTGATCAAAATAGGCACATGTGCTGTAATCCATTTGCCATCCCTGTGCTAAATAAATAGCTCTTACAGCTTGGATAAAAGCATTTCTTTGTAAGTTAATGAACCATAAAAAAGTTATTTACCAAACATTTTTTCAAACTTTTTAAAAACCTTCATTATTTTATTCTAATCCATTTATTGATAAGTGTAACGCTGATTTCTAAGAAATCAAATTGTACTACTCAATTTTTTTCTCCATGTAAATATGGTTTTATTTCTACTACCATTTATTTGGTATTTTATGTATTTATTTATTTATTTATACTAACATTATACTCTAAATATTTCCCTTAGTGTTTTTCTTCAAATAATTATTATAAGGATTTCAATATAGTAAGTAGGTATACAATCTTTAATTTCTAGTTTAACTTTTAGTGTTTTTAAAGATTTCTATTATTAGAACCCTTCTAATTAAGGTATTATCAACTATTTTAAACTTCCAAAATGGTTTTCTTGAAACTTTTCAGATAAGTAAAAATCATAATAGAAAATAGTATTTAATTCTATTGATCTTAGTATTGATATTCAAAATTATTATGATGGATAAGGTTTCTATTTTCAAAATAATTGCTGTGTATATTCTTGTTTTAATGTTTACCCTTCTCAATATTTGACTACTCTTGACTTTTCCTTCCACAGCTTAACTGAGCATCCTACATTTGTGATTTTTTATTAAGTCTGTCTTTCTCTAGGACCTCCTCTTCATACTGTCTTTATGTTTGGAAGCAGTAAAATGGGTTATGCATGAATAAACCTTCAGCCAAACGGACCTGCAGTACTTCAAAACCACTCATGGTTAACTGCTCCTTAAATCATTTCAGCAGACAACCACAGTACTTCCTAGAACAAAAATGCTAATCACAGACCATAGCACTCTCTGGTACATATCACATCTGCTTAGACTCAGGGGAACTTAAAATGACTTTTCAGTCTGTTTATCTAAATGCAGAACCATGCTTAATCTAGACATACAAAAAGAAACAAAGAAAAAAATATTAAGATTCCTATGGACATAAAATCCACACATTTATTGCAGTATCATATGCCATTGTATAGCCACTCCCTAAGCCTCAACTAATTTTCTTTGCCCCAAATCCTCATTAATCAAAATGCCTCAAAGGAGAGAACAGTGGGGTAATTTAACAAAACTGAAGACATAGGATGTGAAGGTAATAAGTAAGTAATTGCTAGAAATATATTTTCCCCCAAATATGCATATTCTCATGCTGCCATACTTGATATAATTTCCCAAAAGTTTCACTAACTTTAATAATGTAAAGAATCAGTGAAGTATTTCTGTCTCAACCCAATTTAAGGGACTGATATTACTTCCCTTGATTCAGAAAAAGCTGTGGAAATTACAAGGCTTGATAGAAGGAGAGTTAAGTGTATTGAATATGGGTCATTGGTTCAGGATTGAATTAGAAAGGAAGATGAGAACATGTGGTTAGGGTCTCTGTTTTGTTAATTTACCTGCATGTGCCATTTCAGTTTGTATTTCATAAATATTTAAACATATTTAAACACATTTGTTCCTTTGTATCTTCATGGATTGACTGATTTAGTAAAGTATTCCACACTTGAGATCATTTTGGAAATACTAGTTGTTATCATTTTAGTTAATAGAGTATAAATAAAAAATGAGAAGTTGGCCTAAAATCTAAACACTTTCTTTGCTCTTTCTCTTGCTGGGAAGTAAACCAAAATTAATTATTTAAACATTCACTGCAAGCTTGCTATGTGTAAATAATGATATTGCTAGAGGTAGGAATAGAGGCAAAGACTGTTTAATTGTGGATATTAAATCTAATAACTTTTTCAAAATGTAGACATATATCCTTCGTAGATCCCAAAGCAAATAGTAGAATAAAAAAGAGTGATCCATGCAAAAAACATCATAGATTTTCAACAGTTAAAATGAATTAAATAGTGATAAATTCACAAATCAGGTATTACTTAGTAGTAAAGATTAAGTTTCACATATCCCATTTGTATATAGAGAGACAAATTCTTAATGACTATGCTAGACCCAGGACTCTTCTTTTATGGACTAATGAATCCAAATTTCATTCCTCTTTATTTCTGAATCATTTTCAAGCAATTCACAAAAATTACAACTCATCTACCTCCTTATTCATTATTGAATTTTCTAAAATTGACCTCAGAGTGTCTCCTAGAATTCATCAACCATTTTGACACTCCTACATATTAATCTTAACTCTAATTAAATTGTATTCACTTTTTTGAAGTGCTCCAAACTACTTTCGAGTAGAGCAATAATATATAATCTCTTTCGAAATTCTATCAATAGAAAAATAATTCTGATATGTTATTTAGTCATGTCGTCAGAGAAAATGTGAGGCCAAATTACAGCCAGCACCCAAACCCAGGAAGCAGTTGGGAGAATTAGAGGAGTGGGGCAGGGGAGAGCCTGTGCTCTGGAACTGGCTGGTCTGCTGCTAACTGGTGGGGAGGGCTGAGGAGGCCTATGTGTGGCTTGGGGAAAGAGTGCATGTAAGACAGTTTCTAGACACAACTAGACACCTGGCTCAGTCAAGTGATGGCTATAGATGAGTTTTATTTTCATCAGTCCCTTGCCATTTCTCTATTACCAAAATCTGTGTGTATTTACAAAATATATATTGACCTTCCCCAAAATTTGATAAAATAGATATTAATGTTGATAGTGGAGTAAGGAAAAGTGTGCAAGGACTGTGAAAGTCTGCCATCATTTCCTGGCCCTCTATGTACCGTAGAGTCCACTATATTACAGCGCATGCTAAGTTCATTCTGCTGAAATTAGGAACAGAACATTAAGAATGATTATACTCTTCCATCCATTTCCTCATTTACTCAATAAGTGTTTATTTAGCATTTACATGGTCTAGGCTCTGTTTGGCCCTGGAAATAAGTAAGTTAATAAAATATGACCAATTAACAAAACATGGCCTGATTGATTGCAATGGACACAGAATTTCACTGGATTCATGAAACTGAGATAAAACCTTCTATACATCACTCTATTGTGAGTAGATTGGAAGGGTGAATGTTGACTATCTTTCCAATTTATTATTGAAAATGGTATGTTTCTTCTATTTCTTATTTTAATGTATATAAAATAATTAGTTATGGGTTAATTTGATAATGTTGAAGATAAGTGAGATCACGTAAAAATTGAAATATGTATGATTTATATGTATTAGAGCAGGAAAATAGTAATAACTTGTTTTTAGTAAATTTTCCTATTGTTATTGAGCATATACTAAATCCATATAGCACGATAGGCTTATGTGTTCAATTAATGGCTGTTTCTCAAATGCACTTAACATGGTTTACAGGTTATTAATATTAGTTTAGTAACATAGTCCTCATTTAAATATCTCCTTTGGGAATTGGAAAATCTTAGTCAAGAAATGTACATTTTAGATATTTTTAATATAATAAATATAAATTATGAAAATCCTCATTACTTAGTTCCATGGATGGAGTCCTTTTTTGGTGAAGACACTTTAAATGAACATCCCCATAGCAAATCAAGTGATTACAAATGATTCATCATTTTCCATCCTTCACATCTCCTTCTTACAATGAAAGGACTGCAGTGCTCTCTTATTTGTTTCACTGAACTCAAAAGTAGGGAAGGATGACTCATGTGTTGAACATCTACAGCCACCACACTCTTGATGTGTGCATCTGATATTGTTTAAAATACAATGCTTCTTCTGCTGGTGTCGAGTTCCATCCAAGGAAGTTGCAATGATCTGTGTCTTATTGCTGACTTATCTGTTTTGATTAAAAAGATTATAAAGAGCAGGTGCATGAAAGAATGCCTATGACTTTAAGTGAGTGTCTCTCGGTCACTGTTCTAGACTGCCTGTTGCAATCCTTGTATCAGAGATATAAAATCAATTCATAGAAGAATTTCATCCAAGTTCAATTTTGACATTTTTCTTGTGTGTAGCTGAATAGTAATGTTTCATTCTACATTAATTTAGCCAACTTTTCTCTAAATCTTACCCCTGCTGGATACTACTTTATTACACTACATGACTCTCCTTGTTATTCAGACCTGGGTCCTCCCACTTCTTAGCTTGATTCCAAAATTCAGTTTTCTTTTCCTTTTAGAAGGCTTAGTTTAGAATGAGTTTTCTTCATAGAGCAATGATAAACAACATTGACCTCTCACCATTTTTTCTCTCACACAGTTCTCACTTTACATTGTCTATGTTTTCAATATACAGACATAGACAGCCCACAACAAACCCTGGCAGATTTTCATTGCTCTCATTTTGCAGGAAAGGTAACTAGAGCACAAATTTCATGTCCAAGTTAACACACAGAGAGAAATTACTGTCCTGAAATACATTTATTTTTGCATTGCTTTTATATTTACACTGCTCATGCATAACCTATATGTGTATAGATCAACATATATATGTATATTTGGTAGGTATTGCTTGTTATGTAATTTATCATACTTACTGTGAACTACGAGTGTCAATACATATAAATATAATTCAACTTAATTGCTCTATACTATTCTACTCTTTAAATATACCAAAATGTATATGTTTCTCTATTATGTTTTCCACAATATTTTACTATTACAGAAATATTCTTGAACATGTTCTTTTCTGAATAAGTACTGGAGTTTCTGTAATTTATATATATATTATATATATATATATATATATGTATAGAGAGAGAGAGAGAGAGAGTTAGAGTTTGGGATATATGGTATGCATATTTTCAGCTTACCAGATATTTTCCCTATTTCTTTCCAAAGTGGTAGTACCAATTCTTATGTTACAAGGAGTTTTTGAGAATTCTGATTTCACCTTATTTGTTTCCAACACGAGGTATTTTCAGTCAATTCAAATTAACCATAAATATAGGTCTATTTCTGGAATCTCTATTATATTCCAGTGCTCTCTTTATCTATCCCTGAACCATCAATATTTGGTATAACATAGATTTATTACAAATCTTGACATCCAGTAAGATAAACAGTAATCTTACTCTTTCAAAGTTGTTTATTCTCCACCCTTTAGTAATGAATATAAATTTATTTTCACTTTGAAGCAGAAAATTAGTTTATTATAATTCAAAATTAGAAAAATAATTCAGGGGAATGATAAGGGTGCAACCATATTCTGAGAAAACAAAATTATTTTCTGTGAATATAGCCAAAAATGATCCTCTTTTATTGAAAATCATACTTTTATTATGAAATAATTTTCGTTATTTTCATTTCTTCTCATGTGTTTTATATGTTCATTCTCAAAAAGGTATTTAATTATTTTTGTGTGTGTTGCTCCACTTCTCCAAATCTACTTTACAAACTTTGCAATCCTGTTTTCTTGCTTTTTCTTTGCCTGAAAGGCCTCTGTAGGGGGAGAAAGGGGGTGATTCCTTTCTCCCCCATCATAAGGGACATGCCAAATTCCCTATAACAATAAATAGGTTAACAAAATAAAAGCATAAAATATTCCTTTGATCATAGTTTTATGTGACATGGGAGCTTTCATATTACAGACCCAAAGATATAGGGCAAGCTGTCTGATTTTATGCTTAGGTTTGATGAAGCAGGGACAGCCATGTAGAAATGCAATCGGATAAAAAGGGTATGAGATGATGGTAATAGACTGATTGGGGAAACCTTGCAAGGCCAACTGTTCAGATTCTTCTTGGCCCCTTTGTTGTAATGTTTCTTCTTCCCTGGTACGGGTAGAACCCCTCTGGAATGAGGGTCTTAATTCCTTTATGGACAGCTGTTACTCAGAAAGGTGGAAGAAAGTTAGAGAAATTGTTTTAGGCTGTATGGCTTCAGGGAAAAGGGATTTGGTTTCTATGACCCACCTTGGGGAAGAATAATTCTAGGAATTTATGTGGCTTGCCTTGGGTGGAAGGAGGAACAAGAGACAGGAGGGCAGGGGAAGGTCAGAATGAAACTTTGCTTCAGAGGCTGCTTCTGAGGCCTTCATTTTGGGATATTTTTTTCTGAGCCTCAACACCACCATCTTGGTTTATTCTTTATTTACTATAATCTTAAAGATTATATGAATTCTGTATCAATGCTTCTGTGAAGCCACCTGATCACCTACCCAGAAAGTGATCATTCCCTTCATCAAATTCCTAGAGCATCTATTACTCTCATGGAGATTATAAAAAGTGCTTGGACAGGAAGCTGCTAGAGAATGCACAGCTCCCTGGGGTTTCAAAAATTAAGCATCCTTCTAGTCCTCTCTATAGTGTATCCATGTATCCTCAGTGTAAATTTCCTTATGGGCATACAGTGCCTAACTCCATTCGACTGTTTAAGAGAACTCACCTTCTTAGAGTTAGAACACTTAATTTCCTGACAGCCTAATTAGAAAATTCTTCCATTTCTTATTTATAGTGTTTGCCAAACACTAATCAATTCCTACAAGCTTCATGATTTTCCCTATATGCATATACCACTTATACTAGCTGTTGAATATTTTTCTTCATATTAACTCACTACTTCTATTAATATTCAAGTAAATGTAATTTTTAAAGAAAATTTTACACTGATGCCATAGAATGGAAATAAGTTTCACCTGCCTCAAGGTAACAGGAAAGATAAATAAAATGACAATTTAAAAAGTTATTATATTTCAAATAGAAAGATACTGTTTGTCTGAAAATTTCTCTAATAGCTCTTCTATTTTTGTGAGGGGAAGGTAAGAGAAATTAGTAATGTGCTTAATAGCACAAACAAACACTTGCTAAGAAATGCTAACAAAGCTTGGAAGCAAATATACAAGGGAATAGGTATCACTTTATGTGAATCAAAACTGTTTCATTTTGTGCCTGCTTGCTATCTAGACTGATTACACTTACCACTTAAAATAATTTTCTTATTACCAGCAGTACAAATCTCACATTTGGGGAAACACAAATTGTAATAATTTTTATATTTATTTATGGATACTAGATCTGTAACTCCTGAAAATTAGAGTATATATTGTAGTATTTAAAATGTTTTGCATGTAGTAGTTATTTAGTAAATATTTGCTGGGGAAGTAGTGTGATATAGTTAAGGAATCAAAAACATCAACAATAACTCCCAAATCAAAAGTCGGTCAAAATCCATAAGTCAGTTTTTTTAATTCATTTGTGGGACTTTGAGTATGTTAAAGTTTTGGGGCTTCAGATTGTTAATTGCTAAAAGAGGATTTGTGATACCCACTTTTATTGAGTGGTGTTGATGAATGAAGGGAATAATCTATGCAAGGGGCTGGCTTACTGCCTTGCCCACAAGCTGTGCAGGGTCTGACTGAGAAAGTGAGTTCCAGAATCAAAAGGCTCTTATATCTTCTGCCCCTACCAGCTCTGCCCCTATTAGCTCTTGGAGAAATTTCTTAACCTCTCAGGGTCTCATTTTTCTTACCTTATAAAAAAGCATAATGATGATCATAATTATAATAGCTTCCCTCTCTGGGTTGAGTGAAGATTAAATGAGTTACCACCTGTGTGGCATTAGTATCTGGCACATGGTGATTTCATGTGATTGATTGCTGTTAATATTATTATTATTATTAATTTTCTATTTGGGTGGATGTGAGTAAAAATAAATTACTTCCTTGTACTTCATTTTGAGATTAAATGGGAATATTTAGCCTTTTAGTTCAGGAATATAAAAAAGTATAACCTTGGCATTAACATATCTGATAGGGAATAGTAAAATACTGTTAAAATGCAAAATACTGTAGATAGTATCAGAATATACATTAATGTAATTTCACCTTAATAATGTATCATCAAAATAATCTAGTGAATAAGTGATTTTTAATTCATCCTTAAATCCATATGCTGTTTCAAATGAATTTTTTTTTTTTTTTTTTTTGAGAAAGAGTATAACTCTGTTGCCCAGGCTAGAGTTCCGTGGCTTCAGCCTAGCTGTGAGCTAGGCTCAAACTCCTGGGCTCAAGCGATCCTCCTGCCTCAGCCTCCTGAGTAGCTGGGACTACAGGCATGTGCCACCATGCCCAACTAATTTTTCAATATATATATATTTAGTTGTCCAGATAATTTCATTCTATTTTTAGTAGAGACGGGGTCTTGCTCTTGCTCAGGCTGCTCTCCAACTCCTGACCTTGAGCAATCCATCTGCCTCGGCCTCCCAGAGTGCTAGGATTACAGGTGTGAGCCACCGCGCCCGGCCTCAAATGAATTTTAATATGAGAATTTCCACTCTTTCAAATTAGATTTTTTAAGTGTTTCAAACAGATAGATAATATTTATTATTATTTCCTCTCTCATTCATTCCAAGCTACCTTTTCTAAAGTAATGTGCACAATAAGTAAATAATATAAATAAAAGACATAAATGAATAACAAACACATATCAAGGATCACATTGGCTATTAATGTTTTTAGTTATTGTCAGAATCAGCAACTGGCATACTTCTAAACAATTTTGTTTTATATACATCTAATCAAACTCCCTCAATATTTGTGCTGTTTCTTGATTGTAGGATTGGTACTTTTAAATCAGTACAAAGGTCACCAATTTATAATATGGTCAAGACCTTTTGAGATCACTAAGTAGAAGCCAGAATTAAGTATTGTGACCTGGAATATAAATCTCTAGGTCACTGGAGAAAATGCACTTTTACAAATAAGTAATTTTTAAAAATGCAATCAAAAGAATTGATTCTAAATTCTCTCACTTACACATTGAAGAGTTTGGAATCAAGTCATCTATGCAAAGCTTTGGAGAAAGTGCTCTGGTCACCACACAGAATAGCAACAGGGATGATCAGATGGGAATACCACAATCAGATCTGTGCAGTCAGCTAATTTCCTGCCCTGGGTGGACCAGTGTCCTAAACAGTGATTTCTTGGTTTAGTTACAGTAAAATCTTGTTTTTCACATAGAGAAATATTTTTAATCACTTCTTATCACTTCTGTCCATTTCAAATATGTTAACCAACTGAGAGTTATTTTCAGTTGCAAACTATTGAATCAAAATAAAGCATAATTCTTTAAAAGCTCATGGAAATAGGTAAGAGGCCAGTAAGGATCAAAAGTGAGTTCTATGAGAAATCCTCTTATGTTATTCAAATTGTATATTTTGTTCAAATTGTATATTTTTTATTTAAACAATTTAATACATAGTTATAGTATATTCCCAAATTCTGATGTATGTATTTTTCAGCACTTTATTCCCTGATTTAAATTTTTAAGAATCAGAAATAGCAAAACTATAAACTTTCTTTAGAAATTCTAAATATTATAAAAGGTTTCATAGAAAATATATTTACTGACATATGTTGGAGTGAAAAAGGAAAATATTTATGTACCAATACTTATTTATATTTTGAACAAGCTATTATACATTATTTCCTTTAATCTTTGCACAAGTTTCTAAGTAGATGAATTTACCCTTGAATAAGGGAATAACTCAGAACAAATAAATGCTTAGGGTGAACACAAATACTAAGTGGTATGAAGAATATTGAAATTTATGACTTCATGAGTCCCATCTTCTGACCATAACACCTTATGTTCTTGTTGAAGAAGACACACCTCAAAAATGAGGGAGAAATGACAAATTAATTCAATCAGATCTTATTGAATACTTGATTAAAGCCCAACAACCTCATTAAACAAATATAATAGATGCTATAGAATAATTTGTTTATTCAATGAATGTTAGTGAGCATCTACTTGTTCTCCTTGAAGGAGTTATAGCAATAAGCCACCCAAAGTCCCTGCCCTCACTTGGCTTCTATGTTAATGAAAGTGACCGAAAATAAATATGGATATTTACTTTAATGCTAGGTGAAGATATATAATATGAAAACAATGAATCAGAAAGAGGGAAATAATGACTGATGGAGGAAGGGTTGCTAAGCTATTTTATATGAGGCAGTTAGGGAAGGCCTGGTAGAAAAAAATGTTGAATAAAAAACAAACTTTCCAATGCCCCATGGGACCCTGCCTTTCCTAACTTCTCTGACCGCATGTATGCATTTGATTTCTCTGCTACAGCTGCACCTGCCTTTCCACTTGATCCAGAACAAGTACTTTACCCTCTATTTAAAATGTTCGTGTCCCTGATAGATGCCCTGTAGCTCCCTACTCATTTCCTCCTGGACTTTACTCAAAGCCTGGATTTTCAATGAGGCCTTAAAATGCTACCCTATCTAAATTGCAGCACAAATTTTCATTATCCTCCTTTCTTGGCATTATCTAGCTCCTTATCATTATCTCACTTACTATATGCTGCATTTATTTTTTCTTGACATGGATTTTTTTGTTTCCTGACATCACTGCTCTATTCATAGCTTCTAGAAGTGCCTTGTGAGGGAAAATGTTAATCCAACTTTTGTTTAATATATGAATAAACATGATATGTATTAGGTTATTAGATATGAAATGTCCGATTTTGAATCAAAAGTTTATTATATCTCAAACAAAGTATGTGCCTAAACTATCAACACAGTTTTGCCATCTTAATGGTAGCTTGCTTATGCCAACAGCAAAGAAGCCTGGAGAGCAAATGGCAGTGAAATTACAGAAGGCATTTTCCACAGCTTGTTGAGAATTGAATGTTTTTCTTTGCAGGAAGTGGTCCAAAACCTGCAAGAAGTGGTAGTTAGATGGTGCAAGGTCTGGTGAATGCCGTGGATGACAGAGAGTTTCCAAGTCTAGCCTCTGTAGTTTCAGCACGTTGTTTGTGCGACATGTGGTCTAGCATTGTCTTGCAAGAGGATTGGCCTATTTCTGTTGACCGATCTCCGCTGCTTAATTGTAAGCATCTTCATTATTTCATCCAGTTGATTGCAGTAGACATCTGCTGTAATCGATCTACCAGGTTTCATGAAGCTATAGTGGATAATACCAGTGCTGGACCACCAAACAAACACCATTAGTTTTTTGGATGAATATTCGGTTTTGGACTGTGTTTTGGCACTTCATCTTTATCCAACCATTATGCCAAACACTTGTGATTGTCAAAAAGAATCCATTTGTCAGAACACGTAACAATGCGGTGTAGAAATGGTTCACCTTTATGTCATGCAGCAAAGAAAGGCAAGCTCCAAGACAATTGCTCTTCTGAAGCTCATTTAATTCATGTAATAGCCATCTATCCAGCTTCTTTACCTTGCCCATTTGTTTCAAATGGTCCAATATTGTTGACATAGGGATGTCAAACCTTGCTGCTAAGTCACACGTAGGTCAAGATGGATTCACCTCCACTATAGCTTTCAGCTCATTATCCACCTTCGTCTCAGGTTGCCCACGTGGCTCATTTTCAAGATTAAAAAAAATCTTCAGAATAGAACTTCTTAAGCCATTGACATACTGTGTGTTCATTAGCCTCATCCTTCCCAGACACTGCCTTGATATTTTGAGCTGTCGCACTGCATTGGTTCCATGACGGAAATCATATTCAAAAATAACACGAATTGTTGACTTAACCATGGTTTCACAAAAATTGCTCTAAAAAAGTTTGAAAGATAATCGCAAGCAGAATCATGCATTTGAAAGAATGAGGATGTACCTTCACAATAAAAATAAAACAAGAAGTGTTAAAGTTACATGTCAGAAATATCAACTGTCAAACATAGTACTTAAGTTAATGGGACATTTCATACTTAATAACCTAGTATGTTTTGGGAAGATGTTTCTTGAAGCTCAGGAATAGAAGCAGGAAATAAGGCCAAAGTTGGAAACCAATAAAATATTTTTGCTATAACATGATAAATCCTGAAATGGAATGTTAACAAGGAGGACTAATACAGACAGATACATGTGCAAAGTATGAGAAATAAAGAATGATGGAGCAGTTTGCCACTCAAAAGGGATATAGGATCTAAGCATCAATAAAATTATTATATTTTAAGTTGTAACAACTTAAAATGCTGTGCCTCTACCAATAGAATCAGTGACACCATGATGATTAAATATTTCAACTTCATATATTATATTTAATTAGGAGAAGGCTCCTAATTTAGAGTACTACTAATTTAGACCTGGGGCTTACATTTGAAGTTAGAATTAGAGATATATTTTGAAAGATCATTGTCTCAAAATGCTTCCACTACCAGCCCTGTGATGCCATCATGTTCAATAAATGACATGAAACAGCTATAGCTTTTCCAATTCCCAAATGAAAAAAAAAATCTATGACCATATAATATTTTCAATCAGATATAATTATACTCACTCTTACCATGCCCCTAAATATGTTTCCAATTACCTGAATTACATTCTTTCTACATGCATTCATCCATCCATACAGTCAACAGATATTTACTGAATTATCTAATGAAGCCCATGGATGCAACAATATATTAAACAGCCTCCTTTTCTGAGTTATAATGAAAATCATTTCAATTTCAGCTGAATTCAAAAACAAATCCTCCAGGAAAATGCTTGGCAGGGAATAGGCGATCAATAAAAGTGAGTTTTAATCTCTATTTTTTTCTTTATGGTGTGCCTAAGTCTGTGTTTCATGGTAGGGTTTCTATAAAAGAATTGTAAGCAAAGGAGTTTATAATCTTATTGTGAGCTAAGACAAGAAACAATCATAGAGCAACAGAAAAGAATACAGCATATATATATCTTGCAAAAGTTTTATCAAGAACAACCAGTTCTCTTATTTAGTTTCTTAAAATCAACACTGAAAGGAGGCTGATCATGGTATGTAATACAAAAGAATAAAGTGGCAGCAGACCTTTTAAACTCGTTTTCTTTTCTGCCTTTGGTGGAAATGCAGATTATACTCACACTACAAGTGTGCCCGGCCAAGGTTGTAAGTATGATGGGTTAAGCACTCACCTCTCTCCAGGGCCGTGTTCTCCTGTATGGTCTCTGCTAAGATCCACCAGTGGGAGAGTCAGAGGATCAGGGTCTGGCCTGAGCAGGACATCTACCCCCCAGAACTGAAGGAGAGATCTACTTCCACTGGCCCCACTGCATGGTGACCATTCAGACTTTCTTTTTTTATTTCAGCATATTATGGGGGTACAGATGTTTAGGTTATGTATGTTGCCCTTGTCCCTCCTCCCCCACAAGTCCGAGCTTCAAGCATGTCCATCCCCCGGGAGGTGAGCATCGCACTCATTGTTTGAGCATATGCCAGTCCCCTCCTTCCCCCTCCCCCAGACTTCTTTTTACTTCCTTCTTTGTATCATCAGAAGCTGGGATGCTCCCTATTTCTTCTCTGTGTCTAACTTGTTATATTATTAGTGAGCCTTATTTTTTTTCCTTTTTAAAATCGAAACAATTCCAGAGAGTTGAAATCTAATTATTAGGCTAACTGCTTTTTTTTTTTTTAATCTAGATAGTCAATATTTAGTAATGCTAGGAATAAAACCTGGTTTGGGCTAGATTTTGTTGATTTCCACAAGGTTACTTCTGTGTAATTCATTTAAAGCTGTACATTTTAAATTAAAACATATTTGTTATGATTCTCTTCTTTCTTCATCTCCACGACTGAGATAGCCCAAAATGGAATAAATTCTCATGAGTTCAGTACAATTAATTATACATTAGAAAATTTTACATCAAAACAAATATGAGTACACTATAAGTAATTTAAATGAATCTGGTAAAATGTAATGAAGGTTGTCAAAGGGGGAAACAAACAATGCCTTTCAATAGAGTAATTATTTTGAAATTTATTTGCAAGAGTTTTCATAATCTGCTATTTTCCAGTTTAGGATGAAGGTTACAGAATCTATCAACCTTGTTCTCATTAGATTTTTCTGCTTGGTGTTAGAATAAAAGTCAACATCCCTTCCTCTTTCTCAGATACTTTTCCTTACTATCTTTTTC
The DNA here is from genome assembly GCA_963575035.1 of Avahi laniger. Taxonomy (NCBI): domain Eukaryota; kingdom Metazoa; phylum Chordata; class Mammalia; order Primates; family Indriidae; genus Avahi; species Avahi laniger. The sequence goes on along the minus strand of CAUYSK010052031.1, from coordinate 36,224 downwards.
CAAACATGTTTTCCTGTTGATCCTTACTGTTTAAAATAGCGTGTGCTTTCTGCTTGCTCAGTTAAGCTCTCCTGCTGTGTTTCTGGTAAATTTGTTTTTCCTTAAAGATTTTTCCTTTTTCTCCTGCTGTGTATGTGCAGCAGAGCTTGCCAACTGGTGTCTCATGCTTGCAGTCTCAGTGTAAGTGGTGCCCACGGACTGTCTTTGTTGTTTTATCTCTTGGTGTTGATAACCTCTGAGTGGGCAAGAGACTTCTTAGCCTCCTTCAAAATTGCTTTAATGGCTAATTTTTTTATTCCTATCACATGAGAAGATCTGAGAATGGAGTTACTTCAAAATTAAAAGCCTAAATCTAATTTTGTGCCTAAAGAAATGTCAAGAACTGTGATTGAATTTTCATCCAATTAAATACTGAATAAGCATTTCCTATACAAAAGTGCCTAATTTTAGGGTGCACGAGGTATATAAAATAAACTGAGAATGACTGAAAACATCTGTTTTTAAATGTCCACATTTTAATAAAACTTTTATTCATCTGGGAATGTGTTTCCCTTTTAATGCCTTTTTAGGTTTCTCTTTTCTGCAGGCTTGGCTAGAATCCTCTTCTACTTCCTATCTCAAGAGGCAGCCTATTTTGATTCAGATATTTTTCATCATTCTTAAAATTTTGTTGCTAGGATGCTTCTTTTCCATGCTGCAAAACCTGACTACAGCATATTCCATAAACCAAGTAGGAAAAAAATCCATTCCGAATGGCCATTTCTCTTAAATAGCAAATTTTGACTATCGTTATGTTGAAATGTGCCTTTGAGAATTAAGTATCGTAGATAGGGAGAAGTTTAAATTGCCATAGTAAGTAGACTTTACTGTATCGTTTCAATCTCTCTCAACATTAGTAGCTGTTTAGAGACTCATTTTCTTGAAACAGAAAACAAAATGCCTTTCTGGTGTGTATAGTTCATACCATATAATTTGGACACTTCGAGAATTTTGTTTTTAAAATTATATTTCGATCGTGTCTTTTAAAATTAATTCCTATAAAAATACTTACACAGCACTTAAGTAGGGCCTCACTAGCTAAGAGGTGGAAGATAAATTTTAAAAATGAGTATTTTCAGTGTTTAAAATGAAAAGAGCACTTTAACATCCTACTTTTCTACTCCCAGACTGCCTTTATATAAGTCAGTGTAATATTCATTTGAGAGTTGAGGAAACTGGGGCAGAGGAAGGCTAAGGGACTTGCCCCAGGATGCACAGAATGAAATGGCCAGGCTGGGATCTCAACTCAGCATATAAGTCTAGGACTGCATTTTAATCTCTTGTGTTCCATTCCTTGTTTGAATAAACAGCAGACAGTTGTTGTAGTGTTAAATCTAACATGATCAACACTTAATGAACAGTGACACTAACATGATTCACCACTTCTCCTAGAATATAAGCACTCCCAGTGAGGGATTGAAGAGGTTTTAGAATTGAGATTAAATTTTTATGGCCATGAGAGTAGCATATTGCTATTCCAGTGTGCCAAGTGCTAGCTTCATCATCAGAAATTAAAAGCAATTTCTCAAATTATCTTGCCTACCATCCAGGAATTACATGCTTCTCTTTTATAGTGGTATTTCCCATAACAGGGAACACAAGTTTGAGCAGAAATTAGAAGCTCAAATTATATTTTAATTTTAAGGAATCAAATTAGTGAGTGAGATGAACAAATAATTTACTGTTTACTTCCAGCCTGTATGTTTGCATCTCTGCCTTCTACTCAGTGTGTATGTAATATTGTCAAATTGTTAAATGCAATATTTAAAAATAATTGTATCAGTTATATATATCTTCCAATATAAATTTGCATTCTGTTTTCAGGTTTATCATTAGATTGGCAATTTAATGGTAAAATTTGAACTATTAGATTATCAATACTCAGACTTGAACTAACTTTCTAACCTCCTCAAGCTTTCGTGCAAAGCTTGATAGTCTTTCCTCTTCTTGATGAAAATTGGATTTTAAAAATCTGTGTCCCTTAACTTACCTTTAAACTTCTCAGTTCTCACTTCCAGTTTTCAATTATTCAAATCTCCTCCTTTATTGAGTCACGAGGATGCAAATGTATGGCGCACCTTTCAGCAGTGCCATTGAGTCACCCTTTCAGACAACATTTCTCTCTTGCAGAAAATAAAACAAGGCATTCTATTAGTAGCTTTTATTTTTGCCCTTAATATAGCCAGGAACAATTTAAAACAATCGTCTTAGGTATTACAAACTTCCTTAACTTCTTTCCTTCCCTTAGACACATATATTAATAGGAGTTCTTTTCAAGCCATTGTTGTATATCCAGAAAGATGCCACATCTGATAATATTCTCTTATACCCTCCTTCCTCCACTTCAATTTTTAGCAAATAAATAATAAAACCTCGCTGAAGAAATGGAAATACTTTGTGGGTAAAAAAGGAGAATATTATACCTATACCTATGGGTATTCTAGGTCCCAGACATTGAAATCCAAGTGGAGCCAGTTTGGGGCAATGAGCCTCTGAGGAAGCAGGCTGTGGAGGAGGTGAGTCTTGGTGCCACTTATCCCCATGCCAGGCACGTGGAAACTTCAACCATGGCACAGCTATCTTTGGTTTTGCATATGCTGGTATAAGTCCTCCATGTCAGAATACTAGTGAATAAGATCAAGGAATATTCTTACTGGATTTTTACAATTACAGCCTGTCTATATTATCCCTACTTGGGGTAGACCAGCAGCCAGGCTGATCTGCCATTGTCTGTAGTTTTTCTGCCAACACACCACTGAGAACACATGACTTGTCTCGATCACAGTTCTGTCACTTTAATTATTGATCCCATATTAATTTTCCTCATTTCTTTTCCATTTTCTATCTCATACCCTTTGTATAAACATGTACTGGCCCCTGATTTAATACTCCAACACCAGACCCCATACCCTCTTCTGTAATACCATTTATTTGCTATTCTTTACCCCTCAAAAATTGTCTGTACTATCTCCATTTCCTAATTTTTTTTTCACTTTCTACTTAACCGACTCCAATTAGTCCTTCAAATACATATCTCTTTTACATCTCTTCATTTTAGTGTCATCTCAGGTGTCACTTGCTTTGAAAACAATGGTATTTCTACCATTTTTAAAGCAGCCTCCAATTATATTATCATGCCTGTTATTTCTGTAGGATCTATAATGTATTGATAGTATATTACTTATGTAATATATCTATTGTATTATTATATTTATAATCTTCAGAGCATATTACTATTGAGTATGTTGTTATTTATATTTTCTATGTGCTTACTATGTTTTTTCCCAGACATATAAAACACACAAGTGCATCAATCTTGGAAGTCTATCTGCACATAGCTGTGACTTCATACATACTTTATTAAATGTAGAAAATCTTCTGCCCAGAGTCTCAACTACTTTTCCCAACTCTGAGTACTTGTATACAGATACTGAAATGATACTGGCTAGATTGGAATAATTAGTACATTCCCTGGACCTTAGTATCTTGAACTGTTGTCTGCTTCCAGGAGGTAAGGGAGTAAGTAGGAAATGCTCTCTGCTACTCTAGTTAATTTCTCTCCAATTCCATTCAGCTCAGTAGACTTCAATAGAAGTCCCCAGGGCTAGATTATTAGTGATGAACCATGTGTAGGTCACTCCAAATTAATTCATTCTCTTTTGGTCTTTGTATGCTGTGTTATTAAATTGACTGAACAAAATAACCCTTCTGAATGCCAGATTTTCCATATTGAAGAGAAAAGTTGTTGAAAAATTCACAAAGTCTGATTCTATTTGTCCATGTATTTTTCATTTAATCTCAGAATGTGTTGCTAAAAATTTTATTCACCATATCAGGATGCTGAAAGTATGTTTCTTCATAGACAAAGTTCAGAGTCAAAATTTAAACCAGCTCTTCCCTGAATTACAGGAGGATACAAGTGAAGACATTTACATTAATGTAAGCAATGGTGATAACCATCTTGATCCAAGAAGGCTGAAGACTTTCTTGATATTAATTAAGAAAGACTCAGTTTTAGAAGTTATTTGATTCTCATGAATGTTTTTGAGACATGAAATATGATATAAAACAGAATGGTAAAACTGAGATGAAGAGGGTCCTAATTAAGTAGCCAGGAGTAGAGAATACAACCTTGAAAACCAAAGGAATTGCAAAGAAAGGATTTTGAGGATATTGAGTTAATATTGCAAATGAGTTAGAGAAATAGTTTGAAATAAGAGAAACATCTTTTACCATGATACTGTCTTTCAGGATATTGTGATTATTTCTCTTTCAGAAAAATCTATTTAATTGTTCTGAGGAAACAAGTATCTCTAAAATTGTATATTTGTTTGATAGATTCCTTTAGAATGACAATAAACACTCAGCGAAAAAAAATTTATTTTACTTATGGAATTTTCATAATGCCAAGGGAACCAAGGTATTTCAGAGAATATAATTACAATAATACTTAAAAATGGATCAACATTTAACAATTTGGGCAAATGATGTACAATTTCAAATTTAAGACAGTTTTCTTAATCACTTAAAATTATTAATGTGTTATTAATCCTCTGCTAGTACTGCTACTGCACTCTAACAGCCACTGAAAACTTTTGTGATTTTGAAAAACACTCAGATCTCTGAGATTTAAGGGAAAAAAAAAGAACTTTTTAAGAAAACTCTAACCTTGTTGTCTTTTTACAGCTTGGATTCTCTAAAGTATTTTGTGATGAGGAATGCACATAAAATAATAATGTTAAACTCTGCTTTATTTAAGAAAATAATATTGGGTTCCTTCAGGAGAAAAAATAGCTTTATTCAATAACATTTTGTTTGTTTTCATGACAACCTTTTCTTTTGGCCTTTTGTTATCCCATTTCCTTTTCAAAATTGTTAGAGGCATTTGATATATTTACTGAATCTCTGTTGCTTCACCGAAAAAAAAAATGCAATCGTATTATTGAAAGACCATTTTCTTTGTAGTTGTGAGTGTTTTATTTCAGGACTTACTAAGTTCTCCTTTCTTTTCTAAGGCATGCTAATTTCACCTTCATGTCTAAATAGACTATAGAAATAGAATGTTCTAGAAAGGAAGTTGGCTTTAATATGAGATTAAAGGGATTTGATGATCTGAAGAATCATAGCAACTGACTTGGAACTTTTAAGAGACCAACTCTGCAAAGGGAAGGTCTCCTCCTCACCAGTGAGGCCCAATCCCCTGCCCTCTCCTGGCCTTTCCTGCATTCCTCCTACATACATGTTCTACGCCTTCTCTAGCTCTATCTTGTTCTTCCCTTTAATTGTGATAGTTCCTAGAATTTCTTTTATATTCTTCTTTTTTAATTCTGCTTTTTAAAAATTGATATATATTAGTTGTATATATTTGGGGAGTACATGTGATATTTTGATACCTGTATTCAGTGTATCCAACCAGGGTGATTAGGATACCCATCACCTCAGACATTTATCTTTTTCTGTGTTGGGAACTTTCCAGATCTTTCTTTTCTAGCTAATTTGAAATAAACAATAATTATGTTAACTATTATTTCCCTACTACACTATCAAATACTAGAACTGATTCCTTCTAACTGTATTTTCACCCCTTAAGTAACTTCTATTCATTCTATCCTCTTCCTATAATGTTTTCTCTCCTTTGTAATCATAACCACTATCAGAATTATAAAATCTTCACCAAAATCCCCAGGCAAAGTAAAATCCTTGACAGCTCATTCATTATCTGTGATAACACTTATGTTACATAACAGGTAATAGGTTTCACATCTTCATGAAATTTGGTGTCTAATTAAAAACTGAAGCCTTATGGTTAGTTTCAAGGAAATAGTAAATATCAACTTAAATAATAATAATGATAACAAACAGGATTCTTTATATTATGAAATAATTTGCTATTTACCATCTGCTATTATTAGCACTTCTAATTCTTTTAAAATTATGATTCAGCTTTTTCAACTATTTTTATTATATGAAGCAGAATATGTTTCAATCATTAAAAATTGGAAACATAATATTTAGCAGTGAATTAATGCAATTTGAAATTATAGCTTTAAAATTAAAACAAAAGGGGAAAAAGTCAAATAAATTGTTTTTCTTAAATTTCTCAATATAGTTCAACATTTTATTTAGAGTAGGATTGGGTCCATAAACACCATAGCTTGAAAATTTTATTTACATATATTTCATATTACTGATAATTTTAATTATTTACTAATATTTTTGTTTTTGTGTAGTTTATTCTGCATTATTTATGTTGGTTTATTATTTAATTGATATAGAAAAGAAAAGCAATCTGAAAAAAACCTAACAAAAAACAAAAAACTGAATAATTACTGCCCCATAAGAAATCACATTTTATAAAAATTAAAGTTTCTATCCCTCAGATATTAAATATGTTATTCTGAAAATTGCATACGTGGCACATATTCAGCACTCAGTCATATTCTTTGACTTTTCTTATCTATATTTCTAAGTTGTATAAGATAGTAAACAATGTATTTCCTCTTTGAAAGTATTAATGTTAGAGCCTAAATTTATACATTACCAAAGAATACCATCTCCACTTTTTCAAAACTGACTTCTAATATCATTATATCATCACATACTAACATTGTGTTCTTTTAGAGCTCATTTTTTCTAATAACTCATTGAAATACAAATAAGATAAATAACCAAAAAAATCTTGAATAAAACTTTTAAATAGCTATACCTATGTAACTCTATATAAAAGTGTATTTTCTTTACATAGATACTTGCAAATGCATTGGCATTTTGATTGAGACATATATACTGAATCACTTATATCCTGCATTTTTAGAGAAAGGTACAGAAAAATCTTGTGATACAGTTAGTCTCTACCTACCCTCCAAAACAGGTAAAGCCTATTCCAAGAATAGCTTGGACTCAGTAGAGTTGTTGATAACTGGAAGTAGAGCTGACAGTCTGCAAATCCTACTAAAAGAAAAATCTGCTGTTTGGATAGGGCAAACCTGACTATATATATTGCAGCAATCAACATATATGCAGCAATCATATATATATATATATTATATATATATACACACATATATATATATATACACACACACACACACACATATATATGTAGCAATCAAACAGCTCTAATAAACTACATTGATGAGAATGATTTGAGGGTTTTTGTAACATTTTAATTACACAATAAAAATCAATTGAGTACTCACTGATCATTATTCTTGGGTACATTGTGCCTTCTGTTTTAAAAAAACAGGCTTATTTTTAATGATTCTTTTCTTCTCTCTCTCTCTCTCTCTCTCTCTCCTTTTTTTTATTTTTCAGATGACACGAGAACAATACATACTAGCAACACAACAGAATAACCTGCCAAGGACTGAGAATGCACAACTTTACCCAGTGGGAATTTATGGATGGCGAAAGAGGTGCTTATACTTCTTTGTCCTTCTGCTGTTGGTTACCATGATAGTTAACTTAGCCATGACAATATGGATATTGAAAGTTATGAATTTCACCGTGGTAAGTACTACCATGATTTTACATCTATTGCTTTTGGCTCAAAGATTGTCCAGCTCTGTTTTAATTTTTTTAAATTTTTAATCAAAAGTTATTCATTTCAATCTTTACAAATATGTATCTTTAAATTCCAAATTCAGTCATTTTAATTTAATCCTACATGGAGTATGTTTAGTCATGATACACATATTATATTACTACCTGGCATTTAAGTGTGCGAAATTTGTATCATGAGACAGCATAGCACATTGATTCATTGGAAAATTAGAAGACATTTAACCGGTAAGTATAAACTAGTGCTTGTGATACCTTGGAATTTAAGGTATAAGACTCCTAATTTAAGGAGTCTGTTTTTAGAGATAATATTTCACATTAAACTTAACATTAATATTATAAATCACAAGTGCCTTTGAATTACTCCATGTAGAGTATGTGCCACTATATCTGCCCATATCTGCCTTCTATATAACATACTGCATGATTGAATCTAGACCTTGGAATGTCTCCTGAGCTGCATAGACCAATGTCTATAATTGCCGTCAGCTGGTGACCCTATTCTTTTAGAGCACATAGCCAGTAAATAGAAGATAAGCCAGAAATTAAAATTCTAGGAAATTTAATAATGATAAAAATGATTATATAATTAATTTATTGATGAATTTTGCTTCAGTGTATTGAATGCATACAGTAACTCTATAAGCCTGACTTAGATGTGAAAAATTTGCTGTTTCAGTGAAGTCTGGTTTAGTTCATTTCATATTTTCTGGCTAAATCCTTAAATTTCTCTGTTTGGCTTTTAAACAATTCTGCCTTTGTTTGGAGACATCGGATGTCTTTACATACAAGCAGTTATCTTTTATTTGCTGACCAGACTACTATTATTCTGTATAACTCTGTATCCTCAGGGGTGAGTCTAAAGCTGGCAATTTAACATCACTGATATTCCTATTCTGGGCAGATATATATATTTTTTAACTTTGCTGGGTATTGATTTAGCAGAAATCCTATCTTTCTCACTTCACTAACACCTAATCCTAACTTGGAAACAGAATTTCAGAAGGGAAAGTGAGCCCAGCATCTGTCCATGTTGTAAGGCATCACAATCTTGGTGCATACACTCATGGAAAAAAACAAGCTGAGTAACAGTTCCATTTTTCCTAAAGCAGTGCAAATTTTGAAGAGTATTGATGAAAAAAGAAACTAAAGACAAAGGAAGGATAAGCAGGAGACAATACGTTCCTAGAGTCGGAAAATAATAACTGTGTCCTAGACATGGATATGTGTTCAGGACATGGATCAAGGCATGTGAGTCACCTGGGGGTCACTCAAGGTAGAGATGAGGGCTAATAGGCAAATTATTGCTTATGAAATTCTCTGGTGATGCATCTGAACCCCTCATTTGTATAAGAGTTGGCTTGGTTTCCCCTCTCGTTTGGAACTATTTTGGCATCAATGTCACCAACTCTACCCCCGCTGTTTCAGTTCTTAGCTCTGCTCCTACCTTCTCTGACTAGTGTCTGGGTTTCATTAATGATTCATTTATCATATGGCAGGGGCAATGTTCACGCTCCTGCCAACTCTTTTGTGCTGCCTTCAATATCAGCCAAACTATCAGTTGCTGATGTCAACATTTTCAACCTCATTTTTCTTAGCTTAAAAAAAAATGGAAAGAGATAGAGTTTTCTCCAAATTTGGAAATTTCAAGTATATTATTTGATTTTCTGTCTCAAAAGGTGTCTTTCAAAAGTTGCTGAAAGAGAATCTGCTCTCTAATTTCAGGGAGCCTTGATTCTATCCAATGACCAGACCATGGGAATTTTCAGGTTCAAGCCATGTAAACTTCTACACGCATTTAAATTAATTAGGAAAACATATTTAAATTCATTAATTGTGTGGCTGCACGCATCACACTCCCGGTACCTTGCCTCATGCTGACATCAAGCCTTGATAAGCCTTTCATGGGACTTAATTGAAACAATCACCTGTGTCTTCAGGATACTTACGGGCCTCAGGGTTTCTGTCACCCATGAAGCTATCTAATTTGAACCTCAGCTGGTCAAAATGTAAATGCCAACATAGTCTTAATAAAAGGGGTTATTTCCAAATGAGTCTTGGTAGTTTTTTTTTCGTTTTTCTTTTTGAGTCATGCCTTTTGTTTAAATTATGATTTTGTCTTTTTGGAATCAAAACAAACACTGTCCTTCCTTCAGCCATGAAAGCTATTTGCATGTAGCTGAAGTAAATGCACAGAAGTTGTAACGATTCTGTCAAGATAGTGTTTGTAAAGTTAACACACTCTCTATTGCACTGTAGTTATTTATAGTTTATCAGAGAAATTCAGAATTCCTTAAGTAGATTTTAGCAGTCCTGAATACTACATATTAAGTGGTGTGTACTTGAGAAGTATGAAATAATTTGTAATCCTCTTACATTAGAGCAGTAAAAAAAAAATCAATTTTATGTTTCCACTAGCACATTATGTTTGTATCTATCTCCACAGAGAATACTAAAGACTAGTTGCCACACCATTTCAAGAAGCAGAAAATAATGTGTAAATTGTTTGGGAAGCATTATTGATCTGGAAAAAAGTATTTCACTTTTATTATAACTGTTGCCATCCAAAACAGGAAATATGTGGCTGTTAACATCTTTTATTTGAGCATACTGGACATGTTATTGTTATCAAAATGTTGTATTTTCAGCATAGCAAGGATAGCTGCCAACCTGTTTTATGATGCTTGTTGGAGTCCATCATTATGACCAATATTGTGCATGATCTGTATGGTTGAAATGATCTCATTTTGTGGAAATAACTTGTGTTTCTCATTTTGTGCAAAATAAAATTATCGGCTTATTGAGATACTCAGGTGCAGAAAACCAAGAAAAAGGAAATCAGTTTATGCTATAGGGTGAAAGACTCCAGATAGATGTAAACAATAATACCCTGGCTATCAGAGTTGATAAATGTAGAAGTTTCATTCTAAGCAAATTAGCTTCATATTTAAAAATTGTAAATTAATACAATAATAAAGTATTAATTTTAAGAATAATAGTACCAACTGAAAGTTGGTGGCATCCAATTGCAATGTAGTTCTATTAGATATGCTATCTAACCAGCAAAACAAAGAATGGAAACATAAATAGCATTTATTAAGCAAAGGAGGAGAGCAAAGTCATGAATGTTCTTACTGAGAAGTGAAGAAAACCCAGATGTGGGTAATAATTGAAACAATTAGTTGATTGAATAAATTGAAAAAAAAAATTCTCAGAGCCTTATACAAACATTGTGATGAATGTCAGCTGAAAAGAAATCCGAAGAAAAGAAGGATTGAATATCATCATCATTTAGGATTGACAAGGAACCGGGAAATTTTAGTTCAAACATCTATATATTGCTAGAGGTCACTTTCCAGTGTTCCCTCCATTTGGTCACTTAGCATCTGCTTAAACCCTCCTTTCAAACTACCCAATTAAATCACTGTATAGTTTATTATTATTAAATACCTTGATATTTTGTTGCAGTCTCCTTTTCAAAGATGGCATTCTCGTTCTGTTATTTCAATATGACAGGAATTTTTTAAATTAATTTATCAAGACCACTATATGTTCTCATATATGCCACCCCGCACACACACACACACAAATCCTTTATCACATTTTCAATGTTTAAAAATCAAAATAAGTAAGGGAGATCCTTATGCAATCATTTTTATTTATTTCATTGCCACCTGCTTTTATTCATTTCAAATATTAAGTATATTGCACATCCATAATTATATGTTTACAAAAGATCAATCCTTTCAATATATCTTTCTCCTTATAGCTACAGGCCATAGAGTTATTTTGATTCTTTCTATCATATTTTAAGTGTACCTTCTAAAATTGATAGTATATGTGTTACTATGTTTAGTTTTCTCCTTTCACTCTACTGAAGATGTCTATAGTACCTTTGCAGTATTCTGTCATTAGTCACTGTGCTTTCCAAAAATTAGTTACTACCACAGGTTTCTTCATTTCACTCTCTAGTAGGGTAATTTTTGAATGAACCTTTTCATCCCCCTGTACCCAGCCAGTTCTAATATTTATCACAACTGTGTCCTCAACTCAAGTATATTTTATTTACTGCCTAGAATCTATTGATATGGATAGACATATGCAAAGTTTAAATTTGAAATAAACACAGGCTTCATTGGTTTTTAATTGTTTTTCTCCTCTCCTTAGCATGTTCATCACAAAACAGTTTATTTTTACATGATCTTGTTCATTGTCTATTACATTTCCACTTCCCCAGAGAGAATATAAGCTCTACAGGATCAGGATTTTTGACACTTTTTCCATTTCTGTATTCCCAAGGCAGAAGACAGTGTCTTCCAGATAATCAGCCCTTAATAAATAATTGTGGAATAAATATCCATCGTCGACATTACTTGCATTGAAAGCCAGCTTATTTTTCATGTCACTATGCTGTACATCCTTCTAAAGAGCCATCTTAAGCTGAGAATTGGTACAAGGAATACCAGGCCTCATAGCACAGAAGACGCTTCCTTGGTCTATGCAGTGGTATTTATTAACTATTTTTCTAGGCAGAACACAAGTTAATCATTCTCAGCATCCCTTACATTCAAGACCTCACATATTCCAGGGAATCAGGGCCAATCTTGATTATCCATAGCAGTAGTACAGACAGCTGCCATTATTCCACTATGTATTATAACTATGTATTATAAAATATTTTATCCTACAAAAGATTATAAATATATATACTCAATGCAAAAATAATAATCAATATTAACAACTGTGCCACCATCACCCAGCTGATAAAATAAACTTTACCAATATCTCCTAACTCTATCTAGAGATGAGTGCAATCCTGAATAGTCTTCCTGCATTTATTCAGTTACACATAGGTGTATAATTGCTTGTATAAAATTCAAGCATTATATTGTTTTTACCTCAACAATAAGTTTGTGAGATTTATCCCTTGTGTAGCTGCAATTTCTTTACTTACATCTATAATTTAATTGAATTAATATCTCTTATTTATCCATTCTCACAATAAGTTTTCAATGTATTCTTGTTCTTGTTTAATTTTCTATCACAAACAATGATCCTATGAACATTCTCATATGTCCCTCTTGATAGTTATAATTGCACAAGTAAAATAGTTTCTCTAGGTTCTAGAGTAGGATGTAAGTCCAGGACTATTAACCTTTAATGCCATTTTCCCCCAGTGTGATTGAATCAATGTATATCAACACTAACAACCTGTAGGGGTTTCTTTTGTCAAAATCACCAACTTAATTCTTAACAGACAATTAATTACCACCTAAACTAACTTGCTACCTCTTAAGCCACAAATCGGACTAACCATCTATCTCATGAAGATCCTCATTTGTTTATTTACTTATTGGTTAATTAATTGATCGATTAATGTGTCCCTTTCTGGTAGATTTATTCTTATATTTATTTTATTCATATGTCTTTATTCATATACTTTATCTCTATGAAAGGATTTACTATGCTGTATTAGATATATAATTATGGTTCATCTAAATATATACCACTTCTCTACCAGACTCCCCTCTGCCCCCACCTCCATCCCATTGATGTGGAAATTCATAAGAAGCAGAGGCTGGTCTTATTTTCTTATTTATCTTGGGATCTTGGTTGGGCACATAGTAGGTGATACAATATTTTTTGAATATATGTATAATTTCAAAAGATGTAGATTCACTTTCACTAGCAGGATTATTAAACTTAATGTTTTAACTTTGCCACTTGTTCTTTCAGTAAATCTGCTTCGGATTCTAACCAAATTCCACCTTTAGCTGAATTCTCCTATCTCATTAACAAAGGGACATTGCTAATGTCGGTTCACATCTTTCAGCCAGAGTGAACAGCCTTCCCTGATAGGAAGACAAATGTAGCACACTTTCTCCCAGAATACAAAAGCACTTGGAATGATAGTTTTTCAGTGAAAGTGTAGTCCTTTGAAGTTCTAATTACTAGATCTGGCTGACCCCCTCAGTAATAACTACAGTAAAATCCCAGTCTTTTATTTCTCTCTCTCTCTCTCACACACACATATACACACACACTTGGATTTTATTTAAAATCACTTTTTTACATTATCCTACCTCTCTCCCTTAAGGCAAGATACATTGGTAATTAAGAGGCATCACAGGCTGGCAATTACTGGTAAAATACTACCAACTATCAGAAACTCTGTGCTACCTCGTGTTTACAACCCCTCTAGAAAAAGTATGGCCTTTAACAGAGAGATAAAATCACTCTATATTTCATGACTTCCAGCGTCTCCTACTGCAGTGGAGCCTCAGCCTACCCATCAAAATCAGACATAATTTCCCCAAAGACCTTTTCATTTAACAATTGAAAACTATGGAGTACTAAGATTTTCTAGAGAAATTTGGTAACCCAATTTGGTGACCCAATCATCTCATGTGTACATGATTTTCTGAACTTACCTTTGATTATAAAAGTAAAACACACATACATATATGCAAATACACACATAGCAAACAAAAATAAGCCTCACCAATTATAATCTAATTTCCAGGTAGTGAAAGAAAAATGAAGAGGGTCAGTAACAGCAGAAGCTAGAAAAGGGAAGAATTTTTATTCAAGGAGTCCAAAAGGGCAAACTCAGGGGTGTAAGTTTTGTTATTTGCATTTCTCACAGAATTTTTATAGAACATTAACCTAAATCAGACATTTTGAAAGTTCTGAACCTTATGGTCTTTCCTACTAGTAAGCATTCATTTCTCTTGAAACCCCATAAATATGTCAGGAACTATTTCTTGTAACAATTTAGAAACATAAAGCAAATTCATTTTTATATTCACAAATGTTATATAACCAGGGAACAAATCTTAAGTCTCTATTACCTGCCAATGGGGTATTTTCTTAGGCAAAATCTGTGTCAATAGGAAGATTTTCTTGGATTCTGGTACTGCTAAAACCATCTCAGAAAAACCACTGTTCAAAAGTCTGAAGTCTGGCCCCATTTTGCGCAAAACCTGGTTTTTCCATTTATTAGCTATGTTACCTAGGGCAAGTTATTTAAACTGTGGCTCAGTTTCTCAGTTTCTGTATAGAATGAGTGCAATATTATTATCTATTTCATTAGGCTGGTATAAAAATCAAAAGAATTAAAATAACGAAAGTGTTTCAGAAGTACCTGGTAGATCTTAGAGTAAGCTCTCAATTGGTGCCAATAGATCTTAGAGTAAGCTCTCAATTGGTGCCAAGTATAATGATAAATATTATTCTCATGCATGATTATCTGTGAATAATTAAAGTTATTTTATATAGTACATTTTGTCAGGAAAAATGTCCTATTTCCTTAGGATGGTGAAGGGATAATAAAGATTCCTCGTGAAATTCTAATTTAAAGCTGAGATATAAAAATGGTTTACATAAAACTTCTAAGAGTAACAGTTTAGCTGTCAACGATCATTATTATTTTGATGACACTAAGCTGATTATTTCGAAAACCTCCATTACCTGAAAGCAACCTTTCTGGCCTATCTGAATGAGGGAGCTTATTTGTCAGAGAGAGCTAATCTCCTTTTTGAACCATCTCAAAAATCTAATATTTAAAAATTGTCTGGATATTAGAGTGGGATTTCTGTTCTTGATTCTAAATGTTATGAGTGTCTTTAATGATCAGAGTATTAAATTATTACATGATTGGGATAATTTATTATCAATTATTTTTTATAACACTCTGAATTATAACCCTTTAGGCCTAACCCTTTAAATATGAGAGCAAAGTTTAAGACGCTGGGGAGCCCATATTTATTTAGCATGTAGTTTACTAACAAGATTATATGCTTTATAGACAGACCTTATTGAATTTCACAATAGTGCAAAACAAATATTGTAACCCTTTGACAGGTGAAGTCACAGAAGCTTAGGGAAATTAAATAAACTCCTCCAGGTCACACTGATGAGGAAGATTAGAAGCATGGACTGTACAATTTCAGAGTTCCTGCTCTTTCCACCAATTGCCATTATATCAATATTATTGAATTTAAGTTAAAATTAATCCTTTCAATATTCTTCATTAAATAATTTACTCCCTTTAAATGGTATAACTCAGTGCATTCATACAACACCGTTAAATATACAAATATAATATTACTACTTTGTAATTATATTTTGAACTTCTTGAGCGAAAGACACTTCAATACATACCCTCAACTCGTATTAATTTAATGGAGAAATGTACCTAATCTCTCACAGTCAGTGAGTAATTAGAATGGTTAAAACCAGTCTGTAAGCTCCAAGCTTGATTACATTTTGAGTTTGGCAGACTAGGCATTAGGTTTAATTTCTGGATAGAGCAATGACATTTATTAATGGCACCTTTATAAAGGAAACAATGATTTTTCAGAAAGGATATTTTATCCCAGTGATTGCAGTCTGGTCTTTGCACCGGTTAAACTGTATTTTGCTGAGGATTAACTAATTGGCCATGACAAGAGACCACGCTGGAGGTGATTTAGGATTGTCGATTCTGTCCACCTTTCTGGGCTGCCATTTCCATTTTCCCAGTCCATTCCTCAGCACATACATCATGCCATGGTGCTCACCCTGGAGCTGAGATGGGGCTCCGCCTTTTAGGGCAGGACTACAGCTCTGCAGGTGAATGCCAGGAGCGGCAGACTGCACTGGTCCCTCAGCATGGTGTGTGTGGATTTATTACAGACTTGATGAGAGTGAATGATATCGTTAATGTTGCAAGACTGCTTCCATTATAACCCTTTGTTTGCACCTCCTCATAATTTTCTGACAAATTGTCCCTCTCAGATGAAATCTTTCATGCTTACTCTTAGCCCAGCAGTACATTTTCTCTCCTTGACTTTATAAAGAAAAATTTAGTCATTTTTATCCAAGTTCAAACAACTACCAAGTGGTAGTTCTTTTTACTGAAATAAACTGCAAAAAACTGTGGCAGAAGATAAATCACAAAACTATACGTAGCATGTGCAAAATGAAGTTCATTAGAATACTAGTTATGTTATAGGAGAAAACTAAAGATTACGAGAATTAGCCATTCAATAAAAAGTTATAGAAATTACAGACTTGTTAATTCATATGTTTAATCCATTGTATAATATACTAGATCTAGAAAAGACCATAGTTCAGTGCTGTTTTTTTACATAAGAGGAGACAGAAGTCTTGAAAATTAAAATCTCTTGCCCTTGTGGATGGCTCACAGCCAGGACATAGAATAGATTAAATCACATTGAATGTAATGAAATGTGTGTGTATCACCACATGTGTACTTATTCTCACAAATAATAGCACATAGTTCATCTTACATAATTTGACTATTTTAGGAGGAAATTAAAGGAGGAAGAGTAATTATCTTAAGAAGAATTAATGTTTTTGTTATTTTGGAAAAAAAGTAAGCATTTGCTTTTCAAAAGCATAATTGAAATGTGATATTTGCTGTTTCCAGTAAAGATAATATTATTTTAATAAAAATCATATTGGGCAAGAATTTATATGAATTTATTGTTTTGAATAATAATAGCATCATAGACCTTTTGTTGCTAGTTTGTTAACTCATCTTCAGACCAAATTAATTTTAGAAGTATTTATTATAAGAAGATTTAGTTTGAAGTTTTCTGTCTGTGCTAGTATTTTTGAATATTTCTGGGAAATCACCGTTAAAGCTCCTTTGCAAATAATTACTCTGTGCCAGAGGCTATTTATGTCAGCTGAATGCTGAAGCTTTGGGGTAGGCAACCACTCTATTCCCAAAAGCACTGGTGATGGACAACAACACATTTCCAGAAGTATTAAAATGTAATTCAACTTGTCTTTTAAATTCTGTAATTGAATAATGTCATTAGAGAAGTACATAACTGTTTTCTTACAATTTACATATTTTTGCCATTAAAATCTTTGTGTTTTACACCAGGAAGACACATCTATTACAATCAATGCACCTACACTGACACATCATTGTCACTCAAAGTCCATAGTTTACATAAAGATTCATTCTTGGTATTATATATTCTGTGGGTTTGATATATGTATAATGGCATGCGTCCACCATATAGTATGATACAGAATTGTTTCACTGCCTTAAAAATCCTCTATGTTCTGCCTAATCACCCCTCTCTCCTCCCTAACCCCTGGCAACCACTGATCCTTTTACTATCTCTGTAGTTTTGACCTTTCCAGAATATCCTATAGATGGAATAGTATAATATGTAGCCTTTTCATATTGACTTCTTTCCCTCAGTACTATGCATTTAAGGTCACTCCATATATTTTAATGGGTTGATTATCTCATTTCCTTTTATCACTGAATAATATTCTATTGTCTGGTTGTGCCCACATTTAATTACACACTCACCCTAGTGAATAACATCTAGGTTTCTGGTTGCTTCCAAGTTTTGGCAATTATAAATAAAGCTACCATAAACATCCGTGTGTTAGGATAATACATAATGACTGTGTAGTCTTACTTGATAATACAAATGGGTTTTTCTTTCTTTTTTGAAGAACAACTTGAAATATGTATGATTCTGAGAATGACAGGTCTTTAAAGAGTAATTATAACATCAGTTATGTACCCCAAAGAAATAATCATAAATGTGAAGAAAAAATTTATGTCTAAAGAAGTGTATCTTGTGTTTATATGAGGCAATGTAAAGATCTAAACAAGGAGAAGAGTTAAAGATATAATAATACATATATATGCATATCAATCATTAAAAATAATTTTCTAAACAATATTAATAATTTTGAATAAGTGTTATGGTATAGAATAAAGGGAAAAGTACAGATTCAAAATAATATATGCACTGTTACCTCAAGTCTCTAAAAAGAATTGTACAAAAAATGTATTAAGCAAAAAGCTAAATATTAACTAATAATTATCTCTAGTTATGCTCTTAGAAGTTTTTTTTCAATTTTCTTCTTGTGCTTCTTTTAGTATTTTCTATTCAATGAACATGATTTTATAATTAGTTAAAATATCATTCTTAAAAATAAAAAGCAAATCTACCTTTGAAAATCTATGTGAATTTCACTTCACTGTGTTCAATATAAAAAATCTTTGAATGTCTTCTTTAATTAAATTTAAAAGTGGTTATCAGTGAAAATCTAAATGTTGTACAGACTTCATGAAGTAATAATGAGTACTTAAAAATAATACTTTGCCAATTGAAAATCCATGTTACTATGCTATTAGTTCTATTTTACTTAAGAAAATTGGAAACAAGTATTCTGTTTTCAAACCAACAAACTATTTCCTTCAAGATGAAATGAAACTTTTAAACCTGCCAAGATGGGATCAATCTATATTTTACTAAAGAAACACCTGATCCCAGATTAGCAACACTTTCTTCTTCTGATGTCTGTCTGCTAAAGTAGTATCAAGCACAAGGGAAAAAAAAAAGTCTTACTGACCTGGTAAAACCTATATAAGAATCTGATCTATATTTATAAACCATTGGATATTAGATCAAGAAATATTTTAATTTTTCTCATCAATTGTTTTTATATTAAAATGAATTTTGTCCCCTATTAAACACGCTAAGCTGAATAACTAGAAATTTATTACCTCTAGTTTGCCATTGAATGTGAAGTAACCAAACTTGACTGCCTCGGCTATGTTTTCTTTTGTACTGTAAGGATGAAAGGATTTGACTCTCTTTCTGACTAATCAAGTCTCATTCTTGCACCTACTCTGATGTATTTATACAGTCATGTCTTGCTTAACAATCGGGGATACCTTCTGAGAAATGTGTCTTTAGGCACAATTTGATCATTGGGTGAACATAGAGTATTTACATACACCTTGATGGTATAGCCCACTACTTACCTAGGCTATAAGGTATAGCCTAATGCTCCCAGGCTACAAGCCTGTACAACATGTTACTGTACTTAATACTGTAGGCAGTTATAACACAATGGCATTTGCGTAACTAAATGCATCTAAATATAGAAAAGGTACAATAAAAATGTAGTATAAAAGATAAAAAATGGCCTACCTGTACAGGACACATAACATGAATGGAGCTTACAGGACTGGAAGTTACTTTGGGTGAGTGACTGACTGAGTGCTGAGTGAATCTGAAGGCCTAGGATATTACTGTACACTACTGTAGACTTTATAAACACTGTACACGTAGGCTACACTAAATTTATTATTTTTTCTTTCTTGAATAATAAATTACCTTCACTTACTATAACTGTTTTTCCTTTTTAAACTTTTAAATTTTTTAAACTTTTATCTCTTTTGTAGTAACACTTAGCTTAAATCACAAAAACACTGTACAGCTATATATTGTATTCTTATTCTACCAGCTTTTTCTATTATGTTTTTATTTTATTTATTTAATTTTTTACTTATTAAAGTTTTTTGTTAAAAAATAAGACACAAACACACACATTAGCCTAGGCCTACATGAGGTTAGAATCATTAGTATCACTGTCTTCCACGTCCACATCTTGTTCCACTAGAAGGTCTTCAGGAGCAATAAAATGGAGCTGTCATCTCTTATGAAAACAATGCCTTCTTCTGGAATACCTCCTGAAGGACCTGCCTGACGCTGTTTTACAGTTAACTTTATTTTTTAAAGAGTGGAAGGGTTACACTCTAAAATAATGATAAAAATTATAGTATAGTGAGTACATAAACTAGTGTCATAGTCATTTATGATCATTTTCAAGTATTATGATTAATACTTCTATACGACTGGCAGCACAGGTTGGTTTACATCAGTGTCACCACAAACACATGAGTAATGCATTGTGCCACAATGTTATGACAGCTATGATGTCACTAGACAATAGGAATTTTTCAGCTTTTATGGGACCACTGTCGTATATTTGTAGTCTGTCGTTAACTGAAGTATTTTTATATGGCATATGACTATATACACATATTTTAAAGCAGGATATTACTTTCTCAGTTCGTAGCTTCATTCATTTAAATTCACTTGATAATTTTGTTTTGGATATCTTTCTCTTCAAAATAAACTTATACATCTCATAAAATAGCAAAACTTATATAGTTCTACTATAACCATTGTGTGTACTACCTCTTTAATTTGTTTTTCTGATATATTCTACCCAATAAAGATTTCTACTTGGGATTCAATCTATATTTACATGAAGAGCTGATAAAAGGACATACATTCAATTTTTGCTAAAGATCGCCTTTAAAGTATCAAGGGCAATACAATGTGTTATTATACTGAAATAATTTCCAAATGTGTATTATTTTAAGTAAAATTAGCAAAATTGTGAAATCATATTATTCATTGACCTTTATTTGGATATTATCCCTTCTTAAAATAAATCACGATAGTCTGTCTTATTAAAAATGTGGATAAAAATCCTTCCTGAGTGTTATTACCACAGGATCTATAGGATTTCCTACTGCTAATCTCCTTGTTCTGAGGTAATTCTGTCTTTTGTCTTTTAGGTTTTTTAACTGATTAAATGAAGTCCACCCATATTATGGAGAATGATCTGCTTAACTCAGAGTCTACTGATTTAAATGGTGATCTTATCTAAAAAATACCTTCACAGCAACATCCAGAACAGTTTTTGACCAATTATTTGGAATACTTTCGCCCAGCCAGGTTAAAACATCAAATTAAAAATCACATACTTCAAATAACTTCCTAATGGATCCACTTCAAATCTATCCTGCCTACCATGATTAGAGTGAGCCATTTAAAATGCATAGGTTTGTCTTTCTAAGATTCCTTATTGCCTTATAGTTAAAGTCCGGGTGGCTTCTTAGCACAGCATGCAACATCTTTTATAACCTAATTCCTGCCTAACTTTTCTGCCTCACATGCATCCCTCAATATCCAAGATTTTGCGCTCCAATAATGAACAGCTGCTGGTAGACGTGTTTGCTTTTATAATTCCCTCTACCCAGAAGGCTATTCTGTGTTATACCTAAGGGGAAAACCCACAATCATTCTTGTAGCCTCTGCTCTGTCACCTTCTCCATAGAAACTATAACAGTTATTTAGAGTTCACAAACACTTTTTCTTGTGTTAGTAATTTCTCTGTACAAACCCACTATAAGGGCCACAGATTGGATTAAGTGCCTTTGCTTGGTGTTCCCATGGTATCTGGACTGATCCAGTCTTGTTCCATTTATACCATCACGTTGAAATTACCTGTTTATTCACTCCAACTTGATTATGGAGTTCCTGAGGGCAAGGCCCATGTGTTATTTATATTTCTATTCTCAGTAATTTAAAAATAGCCTGACATAATATTGTACATAATCAATCTGTTTTCAAAATTACCTCAACTCAACACTGAAATCACACAGACACATGCTTTAAATAAGGAAAAATAGCAAATATAAATATAAGATGGAGGACAAGCTGATTTATTTCAATGATTGTAACTATTGTAACAAATATGTACAAGATAGAACATCTGTACACACATTTTTAAAATTATGGTCTTTCACAGTGAAAAAAATTCCATGGGCCTAATTACCTTTAGTGGTATCCATCTTTAACCATGTTCTAGTCTGTTTTGCATTGCTATAAAGGGATACCTAAGGCTGAGTAATTTATAAATAAAAGAGGTTTATTTAACTCACAGGTCTGCAGGCTGTACAAGAAGCATGGCACCAGCATCCGCATCTAGGGAGGGCTTCAGGGAGCTCCCACTCATGACGGAAGGTGAAGGGGAGCCAGCATCACATGGTGAGAAGGGGAAGAAGAGCTAGAGGGGAGGAGGTGCGAGGACCTTTCTGACAGTAACAATTAGAGCAAGAACTCTACATTATATGGAGATGTGGAGGACAGCACCAAGTGCTTTATGAGCCATCCCGCTGTCATGACCCAAACATCTCCTACCATTTCAACATGAGATTTGGAGGGGACAAAAATCCAAACTATATCAAATCATTTAGAATGGAGAATACGGCAATCAAATTTACGACGAACTTTAGGATATTTGTGATGGGGAGGAAGCAGAGATCAAGAGTGGAGCATGCGCACTGACAGCCCTCCGCTACCTCTGGAGACTGCGCAGGCGCCGTGCGCTGTGCCCGGCTTGAGGGCGCTTTTCCACCGTCCGTCACAGGGAACTAGTAGGCGATGCGGATGACCATTGATGGGGAAGGGTGGCCCAATGAGGAGCGTCTGTAGTCAGGTAGGTGTGGTCTTGTCGCTTCACGCGACTTACAGGACCAATTCCCGACCTTGTTGTCTCCCAGCGGATGCCACGGCCTTTCCCGCCTTCAGCGCGTCGAGTGTGAGGTACTTGGTGAGGTGAGCTCTGCAGACGGGTTGTCGATTCTGATTATTTTTACTCGTCGTCCCCTTTCGGCCCTACCCGCACACATTCTCCCGTTAGAGGGAGTTGAGGTGGATGGTTTGGGGTTGGGGTTTGGACTGGGTCAGTGTGCCCCTGAGCAACGGCCTTTGTCAGGTGCCGTCCTAGCTCCCACCAGAATGGCCCAAAGGCGCGGCCAAGACGGGCGACCTGCGCCCTCAGGCCACAGGAACCCGGGTAGCCAGGCTTGGATGCCTGCGTGACAGAAGTCTGAAGGTCCAGAGAAAGAGCCGGGGGCCAAAGGCGGGGGGACTGCACCATGACATCGCCACTTCTGGCACTGGGAAGAGCCAGTGGAAACGTGGTCTCGGGTCTCTGTTGGAGTAGAATCTGAACTTGGACTTCAAGGGCCCTTAACCTTAGGATGCAGAAAAGTGGGAGTGGATGGAATTTTACAGAGCTCTGCGGGATGGGACGGTAGATGGACTGTAGGCACTTGTGCAGATCATTTTTCCATATTTTTAACGAAAAAAAGAAAAGGAAACTAGATTATAGAAAAGGGACTGTCAGTGTTCCCAAATTGTGTTTAAGTTGGTGTAGTCTCTAGAAAATAAAGTTTTTGCTCACCTATTAAAAAAAAAAAAGATATCTGTGATGGAAAAATCAAACCAAAACAGTTGTACTTGTAAATAGAGATCTCTTTCTGTTTATATCTGTTCATTTCTACATGCTCCTTCCTCCTTACAAGGAATTCGAACTCGGCCTCCCATGTTATGCCTTCTCCATAAAAACTATTAACAGCCAGGTAGAAATCACAAACGCTTTTTCTTGTTTTAGTAATTTCTCTGTAGGAACCATTTATGAACAGGCATATTCAGTGACACAGTTGAACATGATCAAGTTCATGTCAGCACGTTTTCTTTCTCATATATTGAAAAGACTGCTGTTCATTATTCCTTATTAACTTGTTTTATCAATAATAAGGCATGGTAAAAGAGAAAAGAATAGCAAGTTTCTGACAGGAAGGGAAAAGTAAAGAGATTTTCACGAGTTCTGGGAGAAGGACTCAAGAGAAAGAAAAATAGAGGTAGTCACACTAGGGTTCTTAAACTTCCTTGGGGGAGGAATAAGGACAGACTATTGAAATCCCATCTAGATTGAAGAAATAGCTGAAAACAAGTGATGTTTTTCCCACCTCTTGTTTGAATGTTTGGGAGCAGAGTGCTTTGCAGAGAGGCCCCACATTGACATCAGTTGCCAAAACAGAGTTGAAATGTGGTTGGCATGTTTAGGCAGATATATATAAGGATGCAAACTGCCTAAGCCCCGCTTAAGAATGGTGTGAAATTGAAGAAATGCTGGAGTACTTTATATGCTCCCAAGAGAATGGAAATTAGTTATCATGAGAGTTAATAGGACTCCCACTGAACTTCTGTGGTCCTAGATGAGGAATTTCTATTGCAGAACTTGCAGAGTAGACATCTTTAACTAGGAAGTGGATAATGAATAATTCTGCAGACTCATAATATCTGTGAGAGCCATGATAGACTGTGTTTGGAGCAATCACATTGCTTAGCTTGTGTCTCAATCACAACTCACCCAAGTCACTGAACAAACTATGGTATCTGATGCCAATAGGGCATCTAGAAACCGAGCAGGACAATGACCACAATCATGGTGTGCCAGAAAGAATCTAAAAGATAAGAAAAACATCAATATGTGCATGACAAGCCCCACCCCAAATTCCATATGGTCACTTGAGCTCCCCTTGAGCCCAGACACCAGTAGATATAAAGTTGAAATATGACTTGGCTGAATATTGTTGTCATTTCATGTGAGACTATCTAAACTGGAAGAGTGAAATAATTTTAATTGAAAAGTTTAAGTTCCTCACTCTCTTCCATCTTAATATCATTAGTAGAAATTTGGGCTCATGAAGAAGTTTAGATCAGTTATGGAAAATACAGAAAACAGGCATATGTTTTCATATCTACATTTTAATGTCTACTTACTTTATTCTTTTATACTTTTAAAAAAATGTTTTTGGAATGACATGCAGGCAAGTTAAATTTGAAAATGTAAATTAGTTATTGTGTTTCTTTTGTTGTATATCAAGAATATTTGAACTAGACCCAGACAAGGATGTATTTTCACATTCTTACTCTTTCTTTATTCTATAATGTTCTGCTGTTTTAATCTATAGTGTTCTGCTATTTCACAAAACATCTCCATCCACCCTTCCACACTCTCTCTCACTCTCTCTCTCTCTCTCTCTCTCTCTCTTTCTGTCTCTCACACAAACACACACACACCCCTTATAGGGTCCATTTGCCATTTATCCATTGTTTTTATTCCTTGTAATCATCTTAATATTTATTAATATTTAAATATAAGTTTTAAATTTGCATTTGCAAGTACATATTTATATAAACTATCCTTGATCTATATTTCAAAAACTATTTTTGTGAAGGGATATTTTTTTATTTTTTTTTAGAAAATGAAAGGATGGGCCACTTCTCCAAACCCTGCTGTGCTCCTTTTCACTTTTTCTGACTTACTTACTGTAATGCCCACATTGCATACTTTGTGCTGAATGTAAGTGTAGAGAAACAGTTGGCTCTGAAATTCAAAAACTAAAATCAACAAGCAAAAATCAAAGAAAATATAGAGGTTTCTGATAGTTTGCATAAAGCAACAATAACATAATTTTTATTTAATAAACAAGTAAGATATTAGTTTGCAAATTGGCATATGAGGTTTTGACTGCCTAATGGATCAAATGAGTTGGAAAATTTCATTAATTTGAATGGTCTGTGGCTGCATTCCTATCACAAAAAGAGGTACTGGTGCATTTTTCTGATTCATTATTAAAAAAAACAAAAATACCAGGACTCTTTGGATGCATAGAAGGAGTATCAGCACGTCTCCATTTACATTTCTATAGAAAATATTAGTAGCTATGGGTAGCTCTGTTTGGCCACTGGTCTCTCAAAACAATTCAATGTTGATGGATTTGGCATTAATATCTCCTTGAGGGTTACTTATAGGTAGGAAGGTAAAGCTATTCCTTTAGAATTCTTGATGGAAAACATGTAGAATTTCAAATTAAGTAATTGGAAAATTTTTCCAGTGTTTTACTTTACAGATTATCATCTTTAGTTATGTTCCTTTCCATAAACTGAAATTTCAATATTTTCCTTATATTTAAAGAAATGTTACCAAGTTTATATTCTTTACAACTATAAGCCACAGAAAAGTAAATCAAAGAAACTTTGAATATGCAAGTGGTCCAAATTTGATGCACAATCACGAAATAAATAGGTGCCATATAATCAATATTTCTCAACATGGGAAGTTTTAGTGAAGGATCCAAAAAAAATCCACAAACAAACAAATAAACAAGAGAACAGGAAGGTGATTAGTAATGACTACATTTAACTATAGGTAATTTATATACTTAACTTTTCTCATTATAACAAACTTTATAATTTTTTTATCCTCTTGCCTTGATATAGTGTTAAAACATGGTAGTATGATCATTCGCTTGATTTTTGGTTCTTCTGCAGGTTGTTGCTTCCATAGATAGTTGTCGAATTTGATATTCGTATGGAGGGATGATCGCTGTAGTTTTCTATTTTGTCAACTTACTCTGCCCCCTTCTGGATTTTTCTAAAGTACACTTTCAAAGAGAAATGTGATATACTTCAAAAATATACTTTTCAAACATATACTGTGGACAAAATCAGAATTTTTAGGGTATTTTGAGGCTTAGACTTTATTTTAATATATTTAATATTAGACTATATTTTGCCAGTTTTGTTCATTTTAAACTAATGTCTACCAAAACTATTCTCTACTTCCTAAGCTTACTTCTTAATCATTTTAGTATAATTTTATATTTGGAAACTATTGATTTAAAACCCTCAATCATTTGCAAAAATAATAGAGTTCCTATGTACTCTTCCAACAGCTTCCTCCAATGATAACATTTTATGCAATCATCATACTGCTTAATATTAATTCAGAATTTTTTCTCTAACTTGCATTATTAAAATACAGTTACCCCTCACTTTAAATTCATTCCCCTAGTTCATTCCCCAAAATGTCTCCAGAAGTATCTTGAAATTTCAATGTCCCTTTACACTCATCTTAATGAAATTGTGAACAATCTTAGAAGGGATGAATGATATGATTATACATGTGAGAACAAAAATTAAGTGACTCATGTAAATCTAATAAATTTTATTGCCCTTTTCATAAAAAGTGTGAGAGCTTAACTGTAAAACAAACTTAATGAGAATAAAATTTCTTTCCTTCATGTTTAAGTATTAATTTTTGGATAGGTGGAAAAATTTTAATTACAATTCTTGTGGGACATGGGAGGGAATACAGTAAAGAATGTCATTGCTAATTAAGTGAAAATCATGATAAGATTTTCTACCAGATGTATTCTTTTTCCTACTATGGCCCATTGCACTGAACTTACTAAAATTATTATTAGTTGCATGCTTAGTTACATAGCGGTTTTTAGGAGAAGGTAAGATTTTTTTCTTACTCATGGAAATATGTCAAACTTTCTTTTAGCCCACATAGATTGATTGCTTACAGTTAACAATAAGAAAAATCCATTATTTTATTTTCTTTTTGTTCAGGCATATTATTTGAAATTATTAGTAATACAATTTAAGTAATCAACTTTAAATAACTCAGTATTTTAATGGTATCACTTGAGCCCGAAACAAAATGCTTTATACTACTTTAGGTGGATCAATTTTTAAGTTTACAATTACTGTACAGGCAAAGGCAGAAGAGCAGATACAGATTATTGAATGAAATTTTTGATGCCAGACTCTAATATAAATCGCAGAATATTGCTGAGAAAACCAAGAAGGTCACAGGAACTTTATTGAGGAGATATGACATGTTATTCTCGCTTATATTGACTTTATGTATAAAATAACAAAAAATAGTAATGTTGATCTTAGATGCCCAATTCCTTCCCCAGTGCTTATTCATAAAAGGGTACAGTATTGGATAACTCGAACAAACATTTTTGAAACTGCAGTGATTATCAGTAATATCAGCCTAAAATATTCAAGATTCTGTGATATGCATTTGCTATTGTAAAGACATCAAAGTTATGCTTTCTTTCAAGGAATTATTATTCTGTTTGAGGGTGACAAGCTTGCAATACTCTTACCCTTATACCATTTCCCCTCCAATCAGGGCAGATGGGCAGTTTTAGATTAAGGCTTTTCCTCCCTTGTGAACAGTAATTAGCTTTTTGCTCAGCAGTCTCCTATCCTAGATGTTGAACACCTCAAAAATAAGACTGCTTTTTACATGATTATTTCCCCATGCTTGCAAAATGGTCCTCATATATTAATCAATGAATATTTAGTTATTGATTGTATAAAGAAAAGGAGAAGAAAAGAAGGAAGGTGAATAATGCAAGATGGCAAAATAAATATATTTTAGTACAAGCAAATGATCACTCAACTCATCTCAAATATTAAAAATTCAAGAGAGTTTAGATAGTCAATAAGGAAAGAGCTCTAGAAACCCCTCTTCCTGCCTTTATTCGTGGGCCTCCAGGGATCCCTGCTTCTCTCTCTGTACCTACTTCACTCTCCTCTGGGCCAGCAGACTTTTTTCTGTTCCCTTATACTTCTTGTTACTTCATA
This sequence comes from Avahi laniger, assembly GCA_963575035.1. Taxonomy (NCBI): domain Eukaryota; kingdom Metazoa; phylum Chordata; class Mammalia; order Primates; family Indriidae; genus Avahi; species Avahi laniger. Next base: position 7,692 of record CAUYSK010052031.1, on the reverse strand, counting down.
ACTTTAGCTTTCATCTGGCATCTCAAGACTTCTCTGGCCTCAGTATTTCAGCTCCAGTTTCCAACACCAAATTACTAGATTCCCTCAACATTTATTGGAATCTGATTAGCCCAGTTCACATTTGTCTGATTCCATCCTTCAGTCTGTGGAATGGAATGGAATCTGTGCAAATGAAATCACTGCCGTTCATGGAGCATCCACTTTTGTTGGAATGAGCCTTACTCACAAGACCTGTGTCTTCTCACTCCTCAGCTGTCTTTTCTGCTTTCTACTCGCTCTCAGTTTTGTTTTCACAAGCTCTGCGAACATGATGTCTTTTTGAGGGCATTCAGTCATTGCAACAGCATTAACATCAAGGGCTATGCAACTATACCTTATATAGAAATTCCTTTGAACTTTTGCTGAGGGCTAATCAAGTGAATGTAATAATTATTTTTGTTTGTAGAAAAGATATATTTTAATTAATGTTGTTAAGAGTAATCATCTGCCAAGAATTACAAAAACTGTCATGTAAAGGGAAAATATTATGTCGATCAATAAAACAGTACACTTATATACCTTAAATGAGTCTAATTGATTCCTAGGTTGGAATCCTCTCCACTTTTTCGAATTTTGCACTTAGAGATTCCAAGGGAAATAGTCAATGTTGTAATTTTTCTCAGGGTAGGTGAAAGATTGATCATATCTCTTCCTTGGTTTGCATCTGTGGAGATAAACTTGTAATTGACTTTTAAGAGTTTATTTAGGCTACAGTACTGAGATTATAATTGACATACACTCATTGTATAACTTGAAAGGGTTCTTTTTTTAGGACTGAAGGAAAAAGGAAATATTTTAACCCAAAATACATTTCTTTGACATATTTTTCGATGGCTACAGGCAAACAGGAATAAAGTTGTAAGGCTGGGGAAGAAATTCTCATCCATAGAGAATCTCTGCCTATTTGATCTGGGACAGGTTTGCTGAGTCTGACATACTTAAAAGTCTGAAAAAAGCATTTCTCTGAGGGTTGTTATAATGCGGCTTATCTGCATGACAAGCCCACCTTGCCAGCCAAGTTTCCTTTCTCCCTCCCATACCCTGTCCACCAAAAAACCCTGTTCATTGATTTTCTAAGCCCCTTCAGTTATTAAATGAGGACCTGTGTACTTCATTGAGGAGAGGATGATAGTGCTTGTGTGACTCAGTTCTCAGGCTCAGTTCACTGTTTTGATGTAATGAATGTTGGAGGGTCCTGAGATTTTTTTATTTTCCTTTTGCAACTTGAAAGTTTACTCTAACTACCTTCTGCTGCTTAAAAGTAAATATACTTCTACAATTAATTTTTTTTCCAAATTCTGGGGCACAAATAAATTTCTTCTCCATGATCTGGAACCTTTGTGATTTTTAGTGCTTGACTTTGATCACACAGGTATATGTGGGTCTCCAGGATCTTTATAAAATGCCATTCAGGTATTTCCATGGTATTTTCAATATGCTCTTTAACTGAAAAACAATCTTAAAAGACTTATAACACATACTGATTGCTAGAGGAAAACAATTTTATATTATGAAACCATTAAAATAATTACTTCTACATTTGTTTATTTACTTGACAAAATTAGCTCTTCTTGAAGTTTTATACCTGGAATTTTTTTTTTTTTTTTTTTTTTGAGACAGAATCTTGCTCTGTTGCCCCGGCTAGAGTAAGTGCCGTGGTGTTAGCCTAGCTCACAGCAACCTCAAACTCCTGGCCTCAAGCGATCCTCCTGCGTCAGCCTCCCAAGTAGCTGGGACTACAGACATGCGCCACCATGCCCGGCTAATTTTTTCTATATGTTTTTTAGTTGTCCACATAATTTCTTTCTATTTTTAGTAGAGACAGGGTCTCGCTCTTGCTCAGGCTGATTTCAAACTCCTGAGCTCAAACAATCCGCCCACCTCGGCCTTCCAGAGTGCTAGGATTACAGGCATGAGCCACTGCGCCCAGCCTATACCTGGAATTTTTAATGGCAATATTCTATTCAATGAAGGCTGGTTTCATAGGTCCTAGTAATTCTTACTTAGGGGACCCAAAGCAAAAATTGTTTTTTCTTCTTTACATATGACAATGTTAATTACATTAATAAATTTACAATCTACCATAAATTATGGTGCTTAGAGTTTTTGAGTATGGTTAAGGTGTAAGTAGGAAAGGAAATAAACTAATAGGGAAGCAGACAATATTTGGGATTGGGAGGTAGGGAAAAAAAAAGAGGGAATCGATATTACCCGATGTGTCGCATTCCTCCCCATTATCTTCATGCCTATCCTTTGTATCTTCTCCAGAACTATTAGCATTATTTCATGATTCTTGTATTTGGGGGAACCTCTAGACTGCCAAGGACTTTGAAATCTCAGATCTTTAGCTATTCTCAGGTAGTACTGCCTCACTTACCTTTTGTGGTCAAGGAATGCATTTGTCCATATGAGTGAATTGTCCTGATAATATTGTTACTACTCCAAGAACTATTTAAACTCATTCTTGATAAAAAATATTTTAACCTGTGGAGTCTCAAAATCATTGAACTACTTTTTGATGACTCATTTTTTTATTAAAATATTCAGTAGTGAACCATTCAGTACTACAGTTGTGTGACAGCTCATTGTACTTTCAAACAAGTTACAAGAACACTTTTGTATTTTATACATTTAAATGATAGCTCGTAAATGCCAGACATTCAAGAATGCTCTGAAATGTGAATGTGAAAGCTGAAATTCTCAGAAAATATTTGATCAATTTATCTGAAACTATTCACAAATAACATGGTGAGACAGCTATGATTCTTCTTGACAAAAAAGAGAATAAATTAAACTTGAAATTAGCAATAATAGTATTATCAATTATTTGATGTATGATCTGTGAGCAATTCATAAGTTAGAAACAAATAATTTATATTAAATTACTGATATTTTGAGGTTGATTAGAAGATGAAAAGGCATTACTCTATTTTAGGTTAATAAAATATATTTCCTTTAATCTTCACTATTATTTTGTTCCTAGACCTCTTAAGAATAGACATGTAATTTTTATGAGAGTTCAAATGATTATCTGTAATACCACAATATGCAAATTAACATTTTTGTATATTAGGAAATGTGTAGATACTTATTTAGTATCTTTCAGATAGAAGAATCTGCATTTGGCAGATTAAGGATGTTTAAATATTTAAATTTGTTTGTGTGTTAAAAGCCTAATGCCAATCATTGCCTATTATGCAGTACTTGTATATTCCTAATGTATGAAATAATTTTTCTTTAATTACCATTCCTGATAAGAAACCTAAATAGATCTAATTTCCAAGTGTATTACATATTTGAGAAATGTGTTTCTATAAAGGAGAACTAATATATTTAAATTTTATTATTGTTTGCAATGAAGATGAGATTAAAGGAATGCTTGAGGAGCTAAAGTCAAAAGAGTTTATCAAAGCCTCCAGTGATGCATTTCAAGGAGAAAGATAGACATATAATAGTTGCTAAAATTGTGCTATTTGTCCTGGGAGACATATTTAACATTCAGATCTAATGACACAGAAATATTAGGACAAAAGCTAGGGAATTTCTCTTTTGGTAATATGGGTATATTAACATTAAACCTCTCCATTGTACACCCAAGTGCTTTTTATGTAGGTATAATAATGGAAAGAGCAATCCTAAATGAAGGCTAATGCATCTTAGTGGAGTTCACTACCAAGCTGATTGGAGCTGACAGCCCTGTGCTGTTTGCTAAGAAAACTTCATGGGAAGTTAGGAACAGATGCTAAACAATATGGCACATTTTATTTCATGCTGCTCACGTATGCCAGCCCCTGCCAGTCTTTATGAGGTCAGAGTATTCGTAAAATTGTAGTCAGCAGGAATACAGGGTATATAAGTAGAAAGAGGCAAGCAGTTGTGCTGGAATGAGTTAGGTATGGGCTTTTCCCAGGTGTGTCTTACTTGCCCTTCAGCATATGGCTGTAGGATCATAAGAGAAAAAAAGCTAAAACTCAAATAATTCAATCCAAATATTGCAACTAGTTATGACTTTACACATTTTAAATTTGAAGTGGACATATATGCTGGACTACACATGTGCTGCACTTAATTTGAATATTTCTTTATAAAACTAAATGTTAACACTCATTCATAAAAATGGTTGATGTGTGATGTAGGTTCATACATCAATATAAAGCAAGAAAATATGTTGATGACAAATAATTCAATTAGAATCTTAACCCATTTTTTTATTCCAATGGTTCTTGTTTTTTAGGTCTCAGTTTATTCATCTGTAAAATTAGAATATTGGAGCAGATGATATCTAAGATCCACTCCAAAAGTGAAAAACCAATGCCTGTTTTGCAAATCTCAAAATTTTAGAGTTTTTCTGTTTGTTTTTTTTGTTTGTTTGGTTGTTTGTTGATGTTATTGTATTAGAACACATGACAGGGCTCAATTAATCCAGTGGCTATTACCTGGGAGCAAGGAGGTGGCACTGAAACATAATTTGGGCCAGGGAAGAGAGGAGGAATATCTTTACCTTCTTCCCATTGCAAATAGCTGTTTTCTTACATAAATGATTAATGGACATCTAGTCTGTAATTTGGTAATATTGGGGCAGGAGGTTGGAGGATCAGTCTGACAAGTTTATTTTAAATAAGCGACCTTATTTTAAATAAGAGAAAACTAAGGCCCAGAATGACTAACCATCTTACTCAATTTCACCAAGCGAGATATATGACAAAGTCAGAGTTTTTATGGCATTGATTTGGTTGGTATGCGTTACTTTATTCCACACTGCCTGTTTTAATCTTTTTGAGATTCCGAACTAAGAGAAAGGAGTTACTTGAAGTGGAGTTAGCATGCATACCAGTGTTAATATAATCTTAACATGACATTGTTACTGAAGTCCCATCCTGTCTTTTTATCTATTGTCTGCTTTCTCCTATCCCAGATGATGTAATTCATTTACACATCCATTGTCAAAAATTAATACTCCCTTCTTCCCAAACTTGAGAATGTTCTGTATTTACAATGGCTTATTCAGTAAATATTGAACAATTTGGTATCAATCTATTTTTTTATATTTCTGTTCTATATGAAAACATACAACATAGAAGACTCTGAACAGAAATATTATTTGAGGTCTACATTTGAATTTAGTTTGCTGAGACGAAGAAATATATCAACTTAAGAGATGAGTGGGGAGTCACCTCTCCTCCATACTATTACTTATTTTAGAAATATGTAAGTTCACATGTGTAATCAATATCCTAGCAAACGTTCCTGCTCTAAGTATATTTCTGCATGGTACCTCCTTATTTTTTCTACTACTTTAATAATTTATAGAATATTTATAAAGAAACTCAATAATGATCACATTAGCAGTATGAAAGCCTGAGAATTGCTATATATATGTGCTATCCAATAGGACTTCCTAACATGAAATGCTCTAATTTCGGGCTCTGCTTACTGAGTACTTGATATATTAGCAGGGTGATGAAGGAACTGAATTTTGAAAAAAAATTATTTCATGGTAATTTAGTAAAATTTAAGCTTAAATAATCATGTGTAACTTGTAGCTACCATTTCCAGCAGCATAAAGATAATAAGAAGGCATTATTAAGGGTTATCGAAGTTGAAGAAAGTGAGTATTTTAAATACCACAGAGATTATACAGTATGGAAAATACATGCTTCATAATATCTTTTGATAATTTCATGTTTACCAAACCCTGCTTCATAATAATACTTCCTTTTCTAATCTAAGGTTGTATATTATTTGAAGAAAAGGATTGGTTACCTTGGAACAGTATGCCAAGAATTTTCCTAACTTCGTGTCTAACGTGAAATTTATACACATGCTGGTGTCATTTTACATTAAGAAGGCAATGGCAGAATGCCTCAGAATTTTTAAAAGCAACAATGTTCAAAAATATTCATTAGTGCAAGTGAGCAATTGACTGTGGTTGTGTCCAGTAAATAATTAGTTAACAATCTGCTTTGCAAAGGTTTCTCAGCCACCAGCATCTTTTAAGGTAAAGATAATCACAAAGTAGAAGTTGGTAGAAGTTCAGCTTTGTGTATGTGGTGTGAATCTCCCATAGACGAATTCTCTTATTTTAGTATAAATAGAGAAGACATAAACCTCTGGAGAAGAAATAAGTTTACACGCTAGAAATTGATGTGATATGTATTTCACACCATCAGAACAATGAAACTACTAGAAACAGTCAATAGCTTTACTAAAATATTCCCTGGGTACCAAAAAGATTGCAAGAAATCAAGAAATGCATGAACTAACTTGAACAATAGATATGCATCTTTTGCTCAAAAGAAAATAATTTCTTATCAGTTTTATGGAAATAAATACCATCAAATAAATATGCAGTTTTTGCTTTAAGTTTGTAAACATTGTAATTCAAAGGTAATGTTGGTATAAATGAAATTTTAAAAATATGTTTATAATTTGCTATGTAATTGGGCTCTTCATACAATTCTAGGTTTATCAATTTATTTAGTATAAAAGTCTGATCTTTGAGACACTTTAACTCAACAAGAAAACAATTCTGACTATTGCCAGATCAGTAATGAAACAAATACTGACAGATTTAGAAATAGAGAAGAAGCATAACATATCGAGTATCAAGGTTATGTAAAACTTCTAAGATTTCTGATAATATTCCTGCAAAATATTATACACTTATGTAATATAGGCAGTCTTCAAGTTACAGATGAACCTACTTAATGGCATTTTGTACTTTTGAACGGGGTCCCAAGGCTCCCCAAAAAGATAATTTATAATATATAATTAAATTAATAATTCAGGAACTAGTTTCTTCTGTGCATGTAGACAAACCTTTATGGTGCAAACAGTTCCTTGATACGGCATCTTTATTCTGGTGGCTAGTCTTATTGCTTATAAGGTTGCTCATGCACAGCATCACTTTTGTCTTAACTTTTTAATTCTACTTTGTGAGTCTGTGTTTACCCTTATGACCATGCCTCCAAAGCAAAAGTCCATTGCAAGTTCAGGTGAGCCTGCAACAAAGAGAATGATGATTTCAATGGAAATGAAAATAGAAATAAGTAAGCATTCAGAGAAAGGCCAGATGCCATCATTCACTGGGACAGTGTTAGGCTTCAGTCTCTTGACTGTCAGAACAATTATAAAGTGAGAATAACGGAACATGTGAAAGGCAGTGCTCCAATGAAATCATCGATTATTGCTAAACAGTGTAGCGGGTTAATTATTGAAATGGAAAGGTTAGATCAAAGCAAATGTAACATTCCTATTACACTAAGAGTTAAAAGACAGATCTATAGAAAGTAATACGGAAATACCTCAAAGAGCTAAAAATAGAACTACCATTTGATCCAGCAATCCCATTACTGGACATCTACCCAAAGGAAAAAAAGACACTCTATAAAAAAGACATCTGCACTCTTATGTTTTTAGCAGCACAATTCACAATTGCAAAGATGTAGAAACAACCCAAGTGCCCTTCAAACCATGAGTGGATTAATAAAATGGTATATGTATACCAGGGAATTCTACTCAGTCACAAAAAATGATGGTGATACAGCACCTCTTGTATTATCCTGGATACACCTGTAACCCATTTTACTAAGCAAAGTATCACAAGAATGGAAAACAAGCACCACATGTACTCACCATCAAATTGGTGTTAAT